>OY744504.1:3076132-3136352 GCA_963556185.1 Pseudopediastrum boryanum
TATTGTTTTGAGGTGATTAATGACCCAACAGTCACTAAACACTCACTGGAGATATAGGTGCGGGGGGGGGGGGGTAACTAGGGTTTATGGATGCAGTTGGGGCACTATGGTACATCGAGGGCTACTAGGGTTTAGGGCTGAAGTTGGGGGCATTGTTTTTGTTATGTATTGTTTTGAGGTGATTAATGACCCAACAGTCACTAAACACTCACTGGAGATATAGGTGCGGGGGGGGGGGGGGTAACTAGGGTTTATGGATGCAGTTGGGGCACTATGGTACATCTGGGGCTAGTAGGGTTTAGGGCTGAAGTTGGGGGCATTGTTTTTGTTATATATTGTTTTGAGGTGATTAATGACCCAACAGTCACTAAACACTCACTGGAGATATAGGTGCGGGGGGGGGGGGTAACTAGGGTTTATGGATGCAGTTGGGGCACTATGGTACATCTGGGGCTAGTAGGGTTTAGGGCTGAAGTTGGGGGCATTGTTTTTGTTATATATTGTTTTGAGGTGATTAATGACCCAACAGTCACTAAACACTCACTAGAGATATAGGTGCGGGGGGGGGGGGGTAACTAGGGTTTATGGATGCAGTTGGGGCACTATGGTACATCTGGGGCTAGTAGGGTTTAGGGCTGAAGTTGGGGGCATTGTTTTTGTTATATATTGTTTTGAGGTGATTAATGACCCAACAGTCACTAAACACTCACTGGAGATATAGGTGCGGGGGGGGGGGGGTAACTAGGGTTTATGGATGCAGTTGGGGCACTATGGTACATCTGGGGCTAGTAGGGTTTAGGGCTGAAGTTGGGGGCATTGTTTTTGTTATATATTGTTTTGAGGTGATTAATGACCCAACAGTCACTAAACACTCACTGGAGATATAGGTGCGGGGGGGGGGGGGTAACTAGGGTTTATGGATGCAGTTGGGGCACTATGGTACATCTGGGGCTAGTAGGGTTTAGGGCTGAAGTTGGGGGCATTGTTTTTGTTATATATTGTTTTGAGGTGATTAATGACCCAACAGTCACTAAACACTCACTGGAGATATAGGTGCGGGGGGGGGGGGTAACTAGGGTTTATGGATGCAGTTGGGGCACTATGGTACATCTGGGGCTAGTAGGGTTTAGGGCTGAAGTTGGGGGCATTGTTTTTGTTATATATTGTTTTGAGGTGATTAATGACCCAACAGTCACTAAACACTACTGGAGATACAGGTGGGGGTTAACTAGGGTTTAGGGGTGCAGTTGGGGCACTATGGTACATCTGGGGCTACTAGGGTTTAGGGCTAAAGTTGGGGGCATTGTTTTTGTTATGTATTGTTTTGAGGTGATTAATGACCCAACAGTCACTAAACACTCACTGGAGATATAGGTGCGGGGGGGGGGGGGGGTAACTAGGGTTTATGGATGCAGTTGGGGCACTATGGTACATCGAGGGCTACTAGGGTTTAGGGCTGAAGTTGGGGGCATTGTTTTTGTTATGTATTGTTTTGAGGTGATTAATGACCCAACAGTCACTAAACACTCACTGGAGATATAGGTGCGGGGGGGGGGGGGTAACTAGGGTTTATGGATGCAGTTGGGGCACTATGGTACATCTGGGGCTAGTAGGGTTTAGGGCTGAAGTTGGGGGCATTGTTTTTGTTATATATTGTTTTGAGGTGATTAATGACCCAACAGTCACTAAACACTCACTGGAGATATAGGTGCGGGGGGGGGGGGTAACTAGGGTTTATGGATGCAGTTGGGGCACTATGGTACATCTGGGGCTAGTAGGGTTTAGGGCTGAAGTTGGGGGCATTGTTTTTGTTATATATTGTTTTGAGGTGATTAATGACCCAACAGTCACTAAACACTCACTGGAGATATAGGTGCGGGGGGGGGGGGGGTAACTAGGGTTTATGGATGCAGTTGGGGCACTATGGTACATCTGGGGCTAGTAGGGTTTAGGGCTGAAGTTGGGGGCATTGCTTTTGTTATATATTGTTTTGAGGTGATTAATGACCCAACAGTCACTAAACACTCACTGGAGATATAGGTGCGGGGGGGGGGGGGTAACTAGGGTTTATGGATGCAGTTGGGGCACTATGGTACATCTGGGGCTAGTAGGGTTTAGGGCTGAAGTTGGGGGCATTGTTTTTGTTATATATTGTTTTGAGGTGATTAATGACCCAACAGTCACTAAACACTCACTGGAGATATAGGTGCGGGGGGGGGGGGGGGGTAACTAGGGTTTATGGATGCAGTTGGGGCACTATGGTACATCTGGGGCTAGTAGGGTTTAGGGCTGAAGTTGGGGGCATTGTTTTTGTTATATATTGTTTTGAGGTGATTAATGACCCAACAGTCACTAAACACTACTGGAGATACAGGTGGGGGTTAACTAGGGTTTAGGGGTGCAGTTGGGGCACTATGGTACATCTGGGGCTACTAGGGTTTAGGGCTAAAGTTGGGGGCATTGTTTTTGTTATGTATTGTTTTGAGGTGATTAATGACCCAACAGTCACTAAACACTCACTGGAGATATAGGTGCGGGGGGGGGGGGGGGGTAACTAGGGTTTATGGATGCAGTTGGGGCACTATGGTACATCGAGGGCTACTAGGGTTTAGGGCTGAAGTTGGGGGCATTGTTTTTGTTATGTATTGTTTTGAGGTGATTAATGACCCAACAGTCACTAAACACTCACTGGAGATATAGGTGCGGGGGGGGGGGGGTAACTAGGGTTTATGGATGCAGTTGGGGCACTATGGTACATCTGGGGCTAGTAGGGTTTAGGGCTGAAGTTGGGGGCATTGTTTTTGTTATATATTGTTTTGAGGTGATTAATGACCCAACAGTCACTAAACACTCACTGGAGATATAGGTGCGGGGGGGGGGGGGGGTAACTAGGGTTTATGGATGCAGTTGGGGCACTATGGTACATCTGGGGCTAGTAGGGTTTAGGGCTGAAGTTGGGGGCATTGTTTTTGTTATATATTGTTTTGAGGTGATTAATGACCCAACAGTCACTAAACACTCACTGGAGATATAGGTGCGGGGGGGGGGGGGGGGTAACTAGGGTTTATGGATGCAGTTGGGGCACTATGGTACATCTGGGGCTAGTAGGGTTTAGGGCTGAAGTTGGGGGCATTGCTTTTGTTATATATTGTTTTGAGGTGATTAATGACCCAACAGTCACTAAACACTCACTGGAGATATAGGTGCGGGGGGGGGGGTAACTAGGGTTTATGGATGCAGTTGGGGCACTATGGTACATCTGGGGCTAGTAGGGTTTAGGGCTGAAGTTGGGGGCATTGTTTTTGTTATATATTGTTTTGAGGTGATTAATGACCCAACAGTCACTAAACACTCACTGGAGATATAGGTGCGGGGGGGGGGGGGGGTAACTAGGGTTTATGGATGCAGTTGGGGCACTATGGTACATCTGGGGCTAGTAGGGTTTAGGGCTGAAGTTGGGGGCATTGTTTTTGTTATATATTGTTTTGAGGTGATTAATGACCCAACAGTCACTAAACACTCACTGGAGATATAGGTGCGGGGGGGGGGTTAACTAGGGTTTAGGGGTGCAGTTGGGGCACTATGGTACATCTGGGGCTACTAGGGTTTAGGGCTAAAGTTGGGGGCATTGTTTTTGTTATGTATTGTTTTGAGGTGATTAATGACCCAACAGTCACTAAACACTCACTGGAGATATAGGTGCGGGGGGGGGGGTAACTAGGGTTTATGGATGCAGTTGGGGCACTATGGTACATCGAGGGCTACTAGGGTTTAGGGCTGAAGTTGGGGGCATTGTTTTTGTTATGTATTGTTTTGAGGTGATTAATGACCCAACAGTCACTAAACACTCACTGGAGATATAGGTGCGGGGGGGGGGGGGTAACTAGGGTTTATGGATGCAGTTGGGGCACTATGGTACATCTGGGGCTAGTAGGGTTTAGGGCTGAAGTTGGGGGCATTGTTTTTGTTATATATTGTTTTGAGGTGATTAATGACCCAACAGTCACTAAACACTCACTGGAGATATAGGTGCGGGGGGGGGGGGGTAACTAGGGTTTATGGATGCAGTTGGGGCACTATGGTACATCTGGGGCTAGTAGGGTTTAGGGCTGAAGTTGGGGGCATTGTTTTTGTTATATATTGTTTTGAGGTGATTAATGACCCAACAGTCACTAAACACTCACTGGAGATATAGGTGCGGGGGGGGGGGGGGGGTAACTAGGGTTTATGGATGCAGTTGGGGCACTATGGTACATCTGGGGCTAGTAGGGTTTAGGGCTGAAGTTGGGGGCATTGTTTTTGTTGTATATTGTTTTGAGGTGATTAATGACCCAACAGTCACTAAACACTCACTGGAGATATAGGTGCGGGGGGGGGGGGGTAACTAGGGTTTATGGATGCAGTTGGGGCACTATGGTACATCTGGGGCTAGTAGGGTTTAGGGCTGAAGTTGGGGGCATTGTTTTTGTTATATATTGTTTTGAGGTGATTAATGACCCAACAGTCACTAAACACTCACTGGAGATATAGGTGCGGGGGGGGGGGGGGGTAACTAGGGTTTATGGATGCAGTTGGGGCACTATGGTACATCTGGGGCTAGTAGGGTTTAGGGCTGAAGTTGGGGGCATTGTTTTTGTTATATATTGTTTTGAGGTGATTAATGACCCAACAGTCACTAAACACTACTGGAGATACAGGTGGGGGTTAACTAGGGTTTAGGGGTGCAGTTGGGGCACTATGGTACATCTGGGGCTACTAGGGTTTAGGGCTAAAGTTGGGGGCATTGTTTTTGTTATGTATTGTTTTGAGGTGATTAATGACCCAACAGTCACTAAACACTCACTGGAGATATAGGTGCGGGGGGGGGGGGGGTAACTAGGGTTTATGGGTGCAGTTGGGGCACTATGGTACATCTGGGGCTAGTAGGGTTTAGGGCTGAAGTTGGGGGCATTGTTTTTGTTATGTATTGTTTTGAGGTGATTAATGACCCAACAGTCACTAAACACTCACTGGAGATATAGGTGCGGGGGGGGGGGGGGTAACTAGGGTTTATGGATGCAGTTGGGGCACTATGGTACATCTGGGGCTAGTAGGGTTTAGGGCTGAAGTTGGGGGCATTGTTTTTGTTATATATTGTTTTGAGGTGATTAATGACCCAACAGTCACTAAACACTCACTGGAGATATAGGTGCGGGGGGGGGGGGTAACTAGGGTTTATGGATGCAGTTGGGGCACTATGGTACATCTGGGGCTAGTAGGGTTTAGGGCTGAAGTTGGGGGCATTGTTTTTGTTATATATTGTTTTGAGGTGATTAATGACCCAACAGTCACTAAACACTCACTGGAGATATAGGTGCGGGGGGGGGGGTAACTAGGGTTTATGGATGCAGTTGGGGCACTATGGTACATCTGGGGCTAGTAGGGTTTAGGGCTGAAGTTGGGGGCATTGTTTTTGTTATATATTGTTTTGAGGTGATTAATGACCCAACAGTCACTAAACACTCACTGGAGATATAGGTGCGGGGGGGGGGGGGTAACTAGGGTTTATGGATGCAGTTGGGGCACTATGGTACATCTGGGGCTAGTAGGGTTTAGGGCTGAAGTTGGGGGCATTGTTTTTGTTATATATTGTTTTGAGGTGATTAATGACCCAACAGTCACTAAACACTCACTGGAGATATAGGTGCGGGGGGGGGGGGTAACTAGGGTTTATGGATGCAGTTGGGGCACTATGGTACATCTGGGGCTAGTAGGGTTTAGGGCTGAAGTTGGGGGCATTGTTTTTGTTATATATTGTTTTGAGGTGATTAATGACCCAACAGTCACTAAACACTACTGGAGATACAGGTGGGGGTTAACTAGGGTTTAGGGGTGCAGTTGGGGCACTATGGTACATCTGGGGCTACTAGGGTTTAGGGCTAAAGTTGGGGGCATTGTTTTTGTTATGTATTGTTTTGAGGTGATTAATGACCCAACAGTCACTAAACACTCACTGGAGATATAGGTGCGGGGGGGGGGGGGTAACTAGGGTTTATGGATGCAGTTGGGGCACTATGGTACATCTGGGGCTAGTAGGGTTTAGGGCTGAAGTTGGGGGCATTGTTTTTGTTATGTATTGTTTTGAGGTGATTAATGACCCAACAGTCACTAAACACTCACTGGAGATATAGGTGCGGGGGGGGGGGGGTAACTAGGGTTTATGGATGCAGTTGGGGCACTATGGTACATCTGGGGCTAGTAGGGTTTAGGGCTGAAGTTGGGGGCATTGTTTTTGTTATATATTGTTTTGAGGTGATTAATGACCCAACAGTCACTAAACACTCACTGGAGATATAGGTGCGGGGGGGGGGGGTAACTAGGGTTTATGGATGCAGTTGGGGCACTATGGTACATCTGGGGCTAGTAGGGTTTAGGGCTGAAGTTGGGGGCATTGTTTTTGTTATATATTGTTTTGAGGTGATTAATGACCCAACAGTCACTAAACACTCACTGGAGATATAGGTGCGGGGGGGGGGGGTAACTAGGGTTTATGGATGCAGTTGGGGCACTATGGTACATCTGGGGCTAGTAGGGTTTAGGGCTGAAGTTGGGGGCATTGTTTTTGTTATATATTGTTTTGAGGTGATTAATGACCCAACAGTCACTAAACACTCACTGGAGATATAGGTGCGGGGGGGGGGGGGTAACTAGGGTTTATGGATGCAGTTGGGGCACTATGGTACATCTGGGGCTAGTAGGGTTTAGGGCTGAAGTTGGGGGCATTGTTTTTGTTATATATTGTTTTGAGGTGATTAATGACCCAACAGTCACTAAACACTCACTGGAGATATAGGTGCGGGGGGGGGGGTAACTAGGGTTTATGGATGCAGTTGGGGCACTATGGTACATCTGGGGCTAGTAGGGTTTAGGGCTGAAGTTGGGGGCATTGTTTTTGTTATATATTGTTTTGAGGTGATTAATGACCCAACAGTCACTAACCACTCACTGGAGATATAGGTGCGGGGGGGGGGGGGTAACTAGGGTTTAGGGGTGCAGTTGGGGCACTATGATTCATCTGGGGCTAGTAGGGTTTAGGGCTGAAGTTGGGGGCATTGTTTTTGTTATATATTGTTTTGAGGTGATTAATGACCCAACAGTCACTAAACACTCACTGGAGATATAGGTGCGGGGGGGGGGGTAACTAGGGTTTATGGATGCAGTTGGGGCACTATGGTACATCTGGGGCTAGTAGGGTTTAGGGCTGAAGTTGGGGGCATTGTTTTTGTTATATATTGTTTTGAGGTGATTAATGACCCAACAGTCACTAACCACTCACTGGAGATATAGGTGCGGGGGGGGGGGGGTAACTAGGGTTTATGGATGCAGTTGGGGCACTATGGTACATCTGGGGCTAGTAGGGTTTAGGGCTGAAGTTGGGGGCATTGTTTTTGTTATATATTGTTTTGAGGTGATTAATGACCCAACAGTCACTAAACACTCACTGGAGATATAGGTGCGGGGGGGGGGGGGTAACTAGGGTTTATGGATGCAGTTGGGGCACTATGGTACATCTGGGGCTAGTAGGGTTTAGGGCTGAAGTTGGGGGCATTGTTTTTGTTATATATTGTTTTGAGGTGATTAATGACCCAACAGTCACTAAACACTCACTGGAGATATAGGTGCGGGGGGGGGGGGGGTAACTAGGGTTTATGGATGCAGTTGGGGCACTATGGTACATCTGGGGCTAGTAGGGTTTAGGGCTGAAGTTGGGGGCATTGTTTTTGTTATATATTGTTTTGAGGTGATTAATGACCCAACAGTCACTAAACACTCACTGGATATATAGGTGCGGGGGGGGGGGGGGGTAACTAGGGTTTATGGATGCAGTTGGGGCACTATGGTACATCTGGGGCTAGTAGGGTTTAGGGCTGAAGTTGGGGGCATTGTTTTTGTTATATATTGTTTTGAGGTGATTAATGACCCAACAGTCACTAACCACTCACTGGAGATATAGGTGCGGGGGGGGGGGTAACTAGGGTTTAGGGGTGCAGTTTGGGCACTATGATTCATCTGGGGCTAGTAGGGTTTAGGGCTGAAGTTGGGGGCATTGTTTTTGTTATATATTGTTTTGAGGTGATTAATGACCCAACAGTCACTAAACACTCACTGGAGATATAGGTGCGGGGGGGGGGGTAACTAGGGTTTATGGATGCAGTTGGGGCACTATGGTACATCTGGGGCTAGTAGGGTTTAGGGCTGAAGTTGGGGGCATTGTTTTTGTTATATATTGTTTTGAGGTGATTAATGACCCAACAGTCACTAACCACTCACTGGAGATATAGGTGCGGGGGGGGGGGGGGTAACTAGGGTTTATGGATGCAGTTGGGGCACTATGGTACATCTGGGGCTAGTAGGGTTTAGGGCTGAAGTTGGGGGCATTGTTTTTGTTATATATTGTTTTGAGGTGATTAATGACCCAACAATCACTAAACACTCACTGGAGATATAGGTGCGGGGGGGGGGGGTAACTAGGGTTTATGGATGCAGTTGGGGCACTATGGTACATCTGGGGCTAGTAGGGTTTAGGGCTGAAGTTGGGGGCATTGTTTTTGTTATATATTGTTTTGAGGTGATTAATGACCCAACAGTCACTAAACACTCACTGGAGATATAGGTGCGGGGGGGGGGGTAACTAGGGTTTATGGATGCAGTTGGGGCACTATGGTACATCTGGGGCTAGTAGGGTTTAGGGCTGAAGTTGGGGGCATTGTTTTTGTTATATATTGTTTTGAGGTGATTAATGACCCAACAATCACTAAACACTCACTGGAGATATAGGTGCGGGGGGGGGGGTAACTAGGGTTTATGGATGCAGTTGGGGCACTATGGTACATCTGGGGCTAGTAGGGTTTAGGGCTGAAGTTGGGGGCATTGTTTTTGTTATATATTGTTTTGAGGTGATTAATGACCCAACAATCACTAAACACTCACTGGAGATATAGGTGCGGGGGGGGGGTAACTAGGGTTTATGGATGCAGTTGGGGCACTATGGTACATCTGGGGCTAGTAGGGTTTAGGGCTGAAGTTGGGGGCATTGTTTTTGTTATATATTGTTTTGAGGTGATTAATGACCCAACAGTCACTAACCACTCACCGGAGATATAGGTGCGGGGGGGGGGGTAACTAGGGTTTATGGATGCAGTTGGGGCACTATGGTACATCTGGGGCTAGTAGGGTTTAGGGCTGAAGTTGGGGGCATTGTTTTTGTTATATATTGTTTTGAGGTGATTAATGACCCAACAATCACTAAACACTCACTGGAGATATAGGTGCGGGGGGGGGGTAACTAGGGTTTATGGATGCAGTTGGGGCACTATGATTCATCTGGGGCTAGTAGGGTTTAGGGCTGAAGTTGGGGGCATTGTTTTTGTTATATATTGTTTTGAGGTGATTAATGACCCAACAGTCACTAAACACTCACTGGAGATATAGGTGCGGGGGGGGGGGGGGGGGGGGTAACTAGGGTTTATGGATGCAGTTGGGGCACTATGGTACATCTGGGGCTACTAGGGTTTAGGGCTGAAGTTGGGGGCATTGTTTTTGTTATATATTGTTTTGAGGTGATTAATGACCCAACAGTCACTAAACACTCACTGGAGATATAGGTGCGGGGGGGGGGGGGGTAACTAGGGTTTATGGATGCAGTTGGGGCACTATGGTACATCTGGGGCTAGTAGGGTTTAGGGCTGAAGTTGGGGGCATTGTTTTTGTTATATATTGTTTTGAGGTGATTAATGACCCAACAGTCACTAAACACTCACTGGAGATATAGGTGTGGGGGGGGGGGCGGTAACTAGGGTTTATGGATGCAGTTGGGGCACTATGGTACATCTGGGGCTACTAGGGTTTAGGGCTGAAGTTGGGGGCATTGTTTTTGTTATATATTGTTTTGAGGTGATTAATGACCCAACAGTCACTAAACACTCACTGGAGATATAGGTGCGGGGGGGGGGTAACTAGGGTTTATGGATGCAGTTGGGGCACTATGGTACATCTGGGGCTACTAGGGTTTAGGGCTGAAGTTGGGGGCATTGTTTTTGTTATGTATTGTTTTGAGGTGATTAATGACCCAACAGTCACTAAACACTCACTGGAGATATAGGTGCGGGGGGGGGGGGTAACTAGGGTTTATGGATGCAGTTGGGGCACTATGGTACATCTGGGGCTAGTAGGGTTTAGGGCTGAAGTTGGGGGCATTGTTTTTGTTATATATTGTTTTGAGGTGATTAATGACCCAACAGTCACTAAACACTCACTGGAGGTATAGGTGCGGGGGGGGGGGTAACTAGGGTTTATGGATGCAGTTGGGGCACTATGGTACATCTGGGGCTACTAGGGTTTAGGGCTGAAGTTGGGGGCATTGTTTTTGTTTTATATTGTTTTGAGGTGATTAATGACCCAACAGTCACTAAACACTCACTGGAGATATAGGTGCGGGGGGGGGGGGGGTAACTAGGGTTTATGGATGCAGTTGGGGCACTATGGTACATCTGGGGCTAGTAGGGTTTAGGGCTGAAGTTGGGGGCATTGTTTTTGTTATATATTGCCCCGAGCAAGGCATTAAACTGCTTGGCTTGCTGCTGACTGGGTCCACCGGTCAGCGCACAGCAAGTCGAAATGGGCTGGCCTGACATACATTGGCCAGCACGGGATCCAGGGTGGGCTGGTGGCAGCCATTGGGCTCTATGCTTTGACAACCTGATGATTAGCCTCTTCAGACAGCTGTGCGATTCGTTGTGTCCCGTGGTGCGCAGCAGCAGCTTGCCTATGGAGGGGGGCCAGCTGTTGCTGGGCTGGTCTATAGCACTCCATGCTTGTGGCCAGCCATTATGGTTGATGCAACTTTCTCTTTGATGCTATTTGTGGACTGGCATTGGAGGACTGCTGTGTCCCATCATCCGCACCTGCCTGCAATCACTAGGAGCGTTGCCTTGACCTTTCAGGGATTGATTCGGCCACATGCATTCCATGTTGGTTGGGTCTGGTTGCATATATCCCTCTGTGGTTGAGTCCTTTGCATGGTTCTTGTACTACATCTCCAGCCCGTGGTAATCGTCATTGTTTGCCATGCCATTGCAACCGATGGAGGAGTGGGTGGTGTTCTTGATCATGGGCTCTGTGTTGATAGGAGCGTTGCCTTAACTTTGAGGGATTGATTCGGCCACATTCCATGGTGGTTGGGTCTGGTTGCATATATCCCTCTGTGGTTGAGTCCTTTGCATGGTTCTTGTACATCTCCAGCCCGTGGTAATCGTCATTGTTTGCCATGCCATTGCAACCGATGGAGGAGTGGGTGGTGTTCTTGATCATGGGCTCTGTCTTGCCTGGATACATGTTTCGGTATCAGTACTGCTTGGTTGGTGGTCTGGAAGCCATTGTGTTTGGATCCATCCGATGGTGTGTTTGGTCGTTTCGACCTAGCAGCCCTTTGCGGTTGCCACACCTTAAATGTTTGTTGTTGTTGTTGTTGTTGTTATTGTTTTGAGGTGATTAATGACCCAACAGTCACTAAACACTCACTGGAGATATAGGTGCGGGGGGGGGGTTGTAACTAGGGTTTATGGATGCAGTTGGGGCACTATGGTACATCTGGGGCTACTAGGGTTTAGGGCTGAAGTTGGGGGCATTGTTTTTGTTTTATATTGTTTTGAGGTGATTAATGACCCAACAGTCACTAAACACTCACTGGAGATATAGGTGCGGGGGGGGGGGGGGTAACTAGGGTTTATGGATGCAGTTGGGGCACTATGGTACATCGAGGGCTACTAGGGTTTAGGGCTGAAGTTGGGGGCATTGTTTTTGTTATATATTGTTTTGAGGTGATTAATGACCCAAAAGTCACTAAACACTCACTGGAGATATAGGTGCCCGGGGGGGGGGGGGGTAACTAGGGTTTATGGATGCAGTTGGGGCACTATGGTACATCTGGGGCTAGTAGGGTTTAGGGCTGAAGTTGGGGGCATTGTTTTTGTTATATATTGTTTTGAGGTGATTAATGACCCAACAGTCACTAAACACTCACTGGAGATATAGGTGCGGGGGGGGGGGGGTAACTAGGGTTTATGGATGCAGTTGGGGCACTATGGTACATCTGGGGCTAGTAGGGTTTAGGGCTGAAGTTGGGGGCATTGTTTTTGTTATGTATTGTTTTGAGGTGATTAATGACCCAACAGTCACTAAACACTCACTGGAGATATAGGTGCGGGGGGGGGGGGGTAACTAGGGTTTATGGATGCAGTTGGGGCACTATGGTACATCTGGGGCTACTAGGGTTTAGGGCTGAAGTTGGGGGCATTGTTTTTGTTATATATTGTTTTGAGGTGATTAATGACCCAACAGTCACTAAACACTCACTGGAGATATAGGTGTGGGGGGGGGGCGGTAACTAGGGTTTATGGATGCAGTTGGGGCACTATGGTACATCTGGGGCTACTAGGGTTTAGGGCTGAAGTTGGGGGCATTGTTTTTGTTATATATTGTTTTGAGGTGATTAATGACCCAACAGTCACTAACCACTCACTGGAGATATAGGTGCGGGGGGGGGGGGGGGGGGGTAACTAGGGTTTAGGGGTGCAGTTGGGGCACTATGATTCATCTGGGGCTACTAGGTGGTAAGATTTAACGCGTATCAGATATCGGCTTCGATAGATGCCAAGAATAACGGATTTACGCATGAGTTGAGATGCCCGCCTGTACTCATCTACTTCACACAGGCTTGTCGAGAGGCTGGAGTGAGGCTGGTACAGGTAACCTTAAAAGACTGGACCCTAAATGCATTTCGGCGTAATGCCTCATCAGCGGGGTGGCCTTAAAGCTACCCATATCAGCCATATATAGCAAACAAAATGCTGCACCAGCCAACTCGACGCCGCCAGCTAATTGTCTAAACCTCACAAACCTAGTGACTCCTAAGTCGCAGTGACTCACATGATCCTCCCATCTGCTCGACATAAGGTGCCAAAACAAAAGGGGGGAGTTCGAGTCTTTGTGATCTATCGAACTCCCGGTGCAACTACACATCCAAACACTACAAGGGGGGGGGGGCTCTACTTCACATGCACAAACTGCAGTGAGCCAAAACATGCAGACCAAAGTGTGCAAGAACATACTAGTCCTTTGCATGCACTAGGAGCTTTGACAAATTAGCAGCGTTCTTGTAGGCCACAGTGATATGATCCCCACATACAATCTCCAATTCAGGAGTAACAGCCTTATGAGCTGCATACACCTGATTGATGATGGTGCTAAGGCCCCGGCCCCCTGTACACTCTTTAGGTCCATACGATGCTACAAAAACAGGCCCACTTCTACTGGTAGGTGGCTCAGTGTCCACGTCCTCTATCAGGTAATGTAAGCGATCAGCATGGGCAACGCTATTAGCTACTTCAACAAACAAAGCTTCAGGGTAACCCCTCTTTAGAACCCTTTGCTCAAAAAGCTGGGCGACTGCTTCGTAGTCTGCTACATTGCTGTTAGTGACTGCATACCTTATCAGCTCTCCTCTTATCAGGGCCCTGAAAACTGAGGGACGATGATGCGAAGAGGAAGGTACGTACATATACTTGTTATGCGCCTTTTGAAAAGTGCTAAACTTTATAGGCACCAGACCATCTACAGCTGATCCCATGTCCTTGGACACCCAGAGGTCTAAAAATGCTACTCTCACATCACTAATGCTCCATGTAAGATTGATGTTGGGCAACAGACTGTGCATGCGTTGCAAAAAAGCGTGCAAAGCATCAGCTGGCCCTTCCCACACAAAGAAACCATCATCTATCAGCCTGAAATAATGTTGGGGAAAGTTAGGAAACTCTCTCCTCATTACATCTTCAATGCAGCGAGCCATGTAGATGTTGGCATAATCTACGGCACAGGGTGTGCCCATGGCAGTGCCGTGGATTTGCTGATGTACCTTTTCTCCTCTAATGCAGAAACTATTGTCCATGACAAAATGCAGTAGATCATAAACCACTCCTCTCAGAGCAGGTTTGACTACTTCACATGCAGCTTCAATAGCTTCCTCATTGTCTATGCTAGGATACATTGCCACTACTGGTGGTAAGATTTAACGCGTATCAGATATCGGCTTCGATAGATGCCAAGAATAACGGATTTACGCGTGAGTTGAGATGCCCGCCTGTACTCATCTACTTCACACAGGCTTGTCGAGAGGCTGGAGTGAGGCTGGTACAGGTAACCTTAAAAGACTGGACCCTAAATGCATTTCGGCGTAATGCCTCATCAGCGGGGTGGCCTTAAAGCTACCCATATCAGCCATATATAGCAAACAAAATGCTGCACCAGCCAACTCGACGCCGCCAGCTAATTGTCTAAACCTCACAAACCTAGTGACTCCTAAGTCGCAGTGACTCACATGATCCTCCCATCTGCTCGACATAAGGTGCCAAAACAAAAGGGGGGAGTTCGAGTCTTTGTGATCTATCGAACTCCCGGTGCAACTACACATCCAAACACTACAAGGGGGGGGGGCTCTACTTCACATGCACAAACTGCAGTGAGCCAAAACATGCAGACCAAAGTGTGCAAGAACATACTAGTCATTTGCATGCACTAGGAGCTTTGACAAATTAGCAGCGTTCTTGTAGGCCACAGTGATATGATGCCACAGTGTAAGCAATGCAGTATTTGGCTTCAGCAGCACAGGCCTTTAAAGCAAGATGCTTGCAGTTGATGTACACTAGCAGCGACACTGCGTTTCTGTGCAAAAGGCCCAAAAGCTGGGATAGGGTGCCTAGTAGAGGGCTAGATCGCGGTAGAAATAAAAGTCCCAGGGTGGATGCGGTAGCTTGGCCAATCTGATGGTCAGAATTGGCCGAGGGCAGCACCAGTGCGAACACTTTATACTTTATACATGGTTATGGGTCACGCTGCCGTACTGCTCATACTGCTCCAATATGGAGGTTTGTGGAATCCAAATGTCATCCCTTGTTGTGGATGTGAGCGACCTCCTGCCGGCCCCTGCTGCTGCTACTCATGTTTCTGCTGCTACTGCTATTACTGCTGATGCGGCTGCTCCTACTACTGCTGTTACTGCTGGTCTTGGTACTGCTGTTCAGGCTGCTGCTCCTGCTCCTGCTGCTCCTGCTATTGTTGTGCCAGGATGCATGTGGATGTTGAGGACATGGTGGAACATAGGAGTTGGTGACGCTGTTGTAACTGCTGTTACTGCTACTGCTGAAACTGCTCCCGCTACTGCTGAAACTGCAGGATACATTTCAAATATTGAGGCCAGCAGCATCGGCACACCCACCATGCTGTTTCCTTTAGTTACTCGCCTCTTATTTGCCCCCCCCCCCCGCCACTCCTACTGGTGCTACTGGCGCTAATGTTTTCTACTTCTACTGCTGTACCTGCAGGATGCATGTGATGAATGTTGAGAAGAGAAGCTTCAATACACTCACCATGCTGTTCTATTGAGTGGCTCGCCTCTAATATGCCCCCCCCCCTACTGCTACTGCTGCTAATGTTGTCTACTTTCTGTTCCACGTCACTGTTTTGGAATGGCTGGAGGTACGGGGCCTATGGCACTCTCTTGCTATGGCATATCATGAAATGTAGTAATAATTCTGCTACTGCTACTGCTATTGCAGGATGCATGTAAATGTTGAGGACATGGTTGAGGATGAAGAGCTGGTCATGCTGCTACAACACCTGCTGCTGCTCAGTGACAGGGCAAAACCCAGTGACCTGCCACAATCGGACCTGGTGGATGGGATGTAGAGAGTCACACTGCTAGTGACCAGGAGGGACTAGCAGTGACTCCTGGTGACTGGGAGTGACTAGCAGTGGCTGCAGTTTTGTGTCGGGCGAGGAGTTACTCCTGGTGACGGGGGTTGATTGGTAGTGACTGCTGGTTGTATTTCAGATGATAGGCAGACAGTGTGGGTTTAGGGTACTACGGTAGGTGGGAAGGGCTCGCTTGGGAGTAACAGGGCCAAAACGTAGTGAGCTTCCATGGATGGGCCTGGAGGATGGAGTGTCATAAGGGCAGGACGGGAAGAGGGGAGAGCGTTACCGTAGGTTTGAGGGTTTTGCTGGGCGCTGCCGCAGCAGGATAGCTAGGGTATGGAGTGAACAATGGGCCCTGAGATGCGTTAATTTTACCTTGTAGGGTACGGGGGCCAGCAGACTTAGGTCAGGGTTGTGTGTGTGTGTGTGTGTTTGCCTGCGAAGGACCTGAGGTGCATTCGACATATTGATTAAGTGTCATTCATCAGGCCGGCAACATGGGCGAACCCACACTTTGACCCGATCATACCGCGTACGGCATGACCTTTCGAAAAACCCGCCCGCATCGGGGTTCGAACTGGCAACCTAGCGGATAGCAATGGAGAGGAGGGTTGTAGGGTTGTAGGTGATTGGGAGGGTTGTAGGTGATTGGGTTTTGTTGGGAACAAGTGCGAGCTTCTCCATACAGATTCTGGACCAATCGTCTTAGGGTTTAGGTGGGGGTTGGGTGGGCACTAAGTGGGCCGGTAGGGGCCTAAACCTTAACACTTTTCAAAGGATTCACATGCAGATCTCCTTGCAGTATGGTGGTTTGGGTTTGGGTTTAAATTGGACTTTGGGGTTGGGCGAGAAAAATGTGTGTGTCTAGTGTCCGCAATTGATGTCAGTGGGGCCCCATGGACAGTGGGCTGGGCCGGCGGGTGGGTGCCGCGGTACAGATATGGACGGTTGTACTCGTTGCAATTACCGACACCTCATTTGGCGGTTGCATTAGCTGATTTCAATGCTTTACAACTTAATGACACTTAATCAATGTGTCGAATGCACCTCAGGTCCTTCGCAGGCAAAGACAATGGGCACGCACGCTCTTTGTCTCGGCTCTTTGCATGCTTGTGCTTTCTGTCTGCTTTTTTGGTACCTCTTGGTACCACTCCCTGCGGCAGTCTGCTAGCTGCTTGGTGCTGAGCTACTAGCATGTTCTGTGCAGGCGCGCTCGCCTATGAGGTTCTCGCAGCTAGTATCGCATGACCCGTAGCTGGAACCTGAAGGTCTGCGACTTCTACATGTCCGAACTGCTGTAACAGGTTAGGCTGCGATTGGAATTGCAAATGTCAAAGCTTGCGCTCCATGCTGCTTATACCTGACAGCTGCGAAGCATCCTAGATTGTGCGCTTGCGTCCTTCTTAACCTGAACAGGAAACCGTTGGTGAGCAAATGTGCATGCGCTCTGCAGCTGACTGAATGCATGGCCTATGCGCGATAGCGCCTATGAGACAAGCAAAGGGTGGGGCCGACCCAGTACTTATCTTTTCTATTTGCTAAGAGTGTCTGCTCTTCTCGTCTAGCTTGTCACCATCTCTCTCGAAGCATCACCTGTAACCAAGGCGCAGGACAGTCAGTCTCTTGGAATGTTGGCCCGTCTTCTGCGCGTGTTGTCCGCCTCTTTGTAGCCATCGCGTGCTGCTCTCCTCTGCTCGGCCTTCTTGCGAAACTGACTGTTGTCACCCAGTGCTGACTGTATGTTGACTCATTCTGCTGTCACTTCGACTGCTGCATCTTCTTAATGCGTTTTTCTTTATGTTGAGAACGCGAGAACCTAAGCATATTCGTTTGCCTTGTGGTATCATGTTTCATTCCTTTGCTTGCTTAGCTTGCTACCGCCCATGTGAATGGGAGGTGGCAGCCAGCTGACTTGGCCGGGTCACGCCAGTCATATTTGAGTCACATTTAATGAACCCAGTCCGTTCTGGCCTTCTTTTTCCATCATTCAATTTGTATTCTCCAACCACTGGTTTTCAGCTCGCTCCATACGTCTGTGTCAACGTTGGGGACGGGCCTTTTGATGCATGGGCTGTTTGATGCATACGGGACTTAATCCAGGGGCAGCCCGTAGCCGTGGTGGGTCCAGGTCTGGTTCCCACAATCTCAAGGTGTGTGGCCCCGAGCAGAGTGGTTTCGCATCCCGGCAGCCATGTGCTTGTCTGGCGCATCACGACAGGCTCAAGCAGGCCATTCATGCACCTCAGGGTCAGTGGCACATTACTATCCCACCAGTAAGATGATATTGTTAATACCAGTCTTAGGTTCGGACAAACTTGCAGAACCAGTCCTGCTAGGAGGTATGTCAATGGTCAGTGTTTGGGTGAGATGTGCTTCTTAGTTGGTTGGAGTAATCTGCTTCTATAATTTTCTTTACGTGTGAGTCATGTGGACCACAAGCTAATAAAACCTTGTGGGACACACACACTCACACACACACACACACACACACACACACACACACACACACACACACACACACACACACACACACACACACACACACACACACACACACACACACACACACACACACACACACACACACACACACACACACACACACACACACACACACACACACACACACACACACACACACACACACACACACACACACACACACACACACACACACACACACACACACACACACACACACACACACAACTGGTGGCTGTGGCATACGGTGACTAGGTCGCTTGGGGTATGAGTTGACTGGACGGGTCGGTTGTAAGCACTGAAGAACCGGTGACTGCCGGTGACTGCCGGTTGCTATGCTTATGGATTTACAACACACTTCGTGAGTTGTGGCGACCTCGCTTCAGCTGGTGTTTTGGGGTTAGTGAGACTCAGCAGCCCTCTTGAACGGGGAAGGAGGGGGGTCACTTGCCGGCAATGGTCATTGCAAGTGGGCAACCTGGTGCCGTTGGCATACCCTACATGTTACCAAAATGAGCGGCATATATGCTCACCGCCTTATTGTGGGGGTACACATGCATCCCCTTACGAGTTTCAGGCGCATGATAGATAACCCGACTAGTGATCCCCCGGGCGGACTGCTCACACGGCAGGCCAACCCATACTTTAACAAGGCCAAAGGTATGCATGAAACACTTTACATGTGTTACGAGGGCTGGATCTGGGGCTTTCTGAGTGTGTCACCCGTTATTCAACTGGGGCACGTTGTAGTGAGACTATGATGACAACAGTCAGCAAGGTCAGGCAGTGTCCGAACCGGGTGTTTGCGAGCTGCCCCTGGAAGTGCCTTCAAAAGGTCAGCAACCTCCCCTCCAGGTAGGCTCGAGGCAGTTTGTCGTTGGATACCCATAGAGTGAGCGGTAACAAGGTCGTTGCGCGCACCTGGCACGTTTTACCCACTTCTCTCAAATTCAGCATTCTTCGCCTTGCGCATCTATCTCACAGGAGTCCGTCCAGCTAGCAAAATGAAGTTCCTCCTGTTGTGTTGCGTAGCCCTCGATCAATCAAATCAATCAAAACGCAAGACCAGCAATGTCAATGGTTAAACAAACCTAGGCCACAAACACAACTAGGCTCCTGATCACAATCACGTAGCCACACAACCGATGGTGGATTTGCCACACACAAGATGAGGCTAGATGCAACGGCGTGCACACCAAGGGGAAACAAACACCACCACTAAAACCCAAAACCTGCTCCACTTCCATCACACATGGGTGGCGGGGAGGCAGCAGGATCAAGCACCACCCTAGTAGGGGCTGGAGGTGGCTCCCACCACCTAGGTACTGGTGACCCACCAGCCTCCCAGCCACTGAAAGGCACCACATAGCGCTCCACATGCTTATCAATAGCTTGCTTAGTGCGCCTTCTACACCTCACTAACCGTTGGCTTTCCCAAGGGTGCGTAATAAGATCCCACAACCTGCCTCTTCCTCCAAGCACTCTTAATCTGACATGAAGCCTCCCAACTCCCCTCATCTTGATTGACCAAGCACCTTCAGATCAGCACACACGCATTTCTCCCAGGTATGGCGAGGCCTACCCACTGGCCTCGTCATGTCACCATGTAATGAAGAGAACAACGCAATATGCGGCAACCTGCCCTCCTCCATGCGGCCCACATGCCCCAGCCACCTCAGCCTATTTGCTGTGATGTATGCTGACAAGGTGGCTACCCCACATGATTCCCTGATATGCTCATTGGTGTGCCGATCTGACAGCCTGACCCCCAGGATGCTCCTAAGGCAGCTAGAGTGCACCCGCTCAAGCTTTTGCGATTGCACTTTGCCCTCGGCACGATCTATCTTTACCACTACTGCACAGGTCCGAAAATTACCACCCTCATCACGGTCTCCGCCAGATCTTAGACTAATCCAGACCACCTTGCAATCGTATCCGCAGGCTGCTGCATGTCCCTCCACAAAATGCGTCGCTGCCTTCGCAAGCATCATGGTGAGTGCTCCGCACCGATGTCCCGTAACTAGCTTCCCATCGATTTACCAGCACGCTCCAGCAGCTGTAATTGCGTTATGCTACGATGAATACATGCAATCCGGATGATCCCATGTTTAAACCTGAGCGGTACCTCTTCCACTTCACAGAGTGGTCCCATCGACCGGTTGCAAGTAAGTTCGGCGGGTTCACCGGACAAGGCAGCAAGTGTTCCTGCGGCGAGACCCCCGTTTGTTACACCCTGATTGGCACCTGCGAGGCCAGAGGTCAGACCTACCAGGAGCTTCGCCCCAGTGTCCGGGGCCTTCCCTCCTCAGGTAACTGCCGCTGCGAGTTGGCTCTTCCCGCAGCCGTCAGAATTGCCTCCACACCAGACACCGACATCAGCGGCAGCGACCTCCCATGTGACGGCAAGCCTTTCTGCAAGGTACGAGATCTCAAATATCTTACAGCACGCTCCCCAGTATGCTTTTTGATGTTCTGGTGCTGGAGAGTCAGTTGGTCTCTTCGACCCCTCTCCTGCTCCCTTTGTTTTCACTTGCACATAATCCAACCACTCTATGGGCATTGATCCCTGGGCATATTATAGAACATGAGCGAAGGCCTGCTTGGATACTGATCTGATCAAACCTATGAGAATGGGCGAGGTATGCGGGGCATGCTATACTCACTGTGGGTCTGGTGCTGCTTGGCCGGGTTGGTTTGGCTTGCCAGCCTGGTCCATCATAGGGCAAAGCACGACTTTGTAGGACATTGTATCCAAAGATAGACTCATCGCTGAATGCTTGATATTTAAATGATCGGCTGGTAGTGACCACTGGATTAGTCAACTTGGGGTCAGATACTCACTGCATTCCACACCTACCACCTCCATTTGTGCAGCGCTTCTCCTGAGAAACCAGAAGTACAGTTGTCCCTGCTGCATTGCTGAGTGCCGGCTCACCGCAAGCACGGTGTAGTGCACTCTCATGCTTTAGACGGCTCTAGCTTACAACATCAGTAGGGTAGACCGCAGGAAACGACTATTCGAAGCGGAACCTCATGGCGCTTTCCATTCCCGCACCATATACACTGACTTTCCACATTATCCAATGATGGTGCCATTATGGTGTCGGGGTCTGCCCTTAAACACTAAATCCTAGATCTACCAAAGGGATTACAGGGAGACACTTCATACGTTTGGGATGATGGCCGCATATTTTGGTTAATGCTCTTAGCTTTGTATGCGCCATGCCATTCTGACCCTGTTGTCCACCTCTAGCTTGGCACCTCTGCGTTTTTGCATGTATAACGCTCTCATGTTAGACTCTAGCTTATAACGTCAGTAGGGTAGATTGCATGCAAGGATCGACTCTCATGGCGTTTTCCCTTCCCGCACCATTTAGATTGATTCTGCACAACAGCCAGCCAGTGATGTGCCATTATGGTCAGAGCGAGGTTTGCCCCTAAACACTAAACACTAGAGTCTGCCAAAGAGATGACATGGAGACACTTCATAGGTTTGGGATGGTGGCTGCAATTTCAGGTATATGTTCTTAGCTTTGTAGACTATGCGCCATGCCATGGCTGTCCTGAACCCTGCCTTTTTCCCCTAGCTTGCACCCCTGCCTTTTTTCCTTTACCAGCCTCAAGGAGTCACGCAATCAGCATTGGCTGAGGCACTCTTACTTTTTCTCCTGGCAGTGGACCACACACATACATACACTATTCGCTCTCCTGCTGCTTGCCAACTACTTGCCAGCTCTCCAGCCAACTCTCCAGCCGCCAGTGCTGCTGGTTGCTGCAAAGCAGGGCAGTGTGGGGGTTGTTACTTCCCCCCACCCACACCCACACCCCTAACAAACTGGTTGGAGTCACTATTCATGCTTGGGCCCTGGACAGCCCTCCTACTAGGGCTGTACGGCAGTGGTCTCTAGCTTAACAAAGCAGGGCAGTCTGCATTCCGTGTGCTGCCTGACATCATATACACAGTAAGCTTAACTACTCTATTTATTGTTTTTAATCGTACTCTTCTGCCACTGCTGTTCATGTCACAGGTTTGGGGCTCTCCCGCTGACGTTGCCGCTTGTTGCAAGATGAGCCTTGCGGGTGGCAAATGTGTGGGCTTCACCTACGACAGCAGCTATGGTTACCTCAAGACTGCGCTTCTCCCCCGTAGCTACCGGGCTGGTTGGACCCTCTACATGGCGTGAATGAAGAGCAAACAAGGGGCGTGAAAAATGTGTGCGTGATGCGTGCGTGCATGCGTGCGTGCGTGGCGTGCAAGATTCCTCAGAGCAGCACATATGATGTGATCCCTGAATGAGTGCTGATTGATGTCTGCACAGGTGCTGCTCCTGGGTACCCAGAGACCCTGCACATGCCGATGCTTGGGATGGAAAGATTATCCCAGAAATATAGAACGCCTTTGATCACATGGAGCTCTTGTCCAATCATTCAAGTTTCAGGGCCTGCCCACATCCACTCACTGCTGTCTGCACTACAACTCAGACTAGGAAGCGCAGGTGCAGCTTCAGCTCTGCAGCTAGCTTCATAGCAATGCCAGAAGTGGTAAGCTGTTATGGCACTGGGTCCTGCTTGACTTAGTCCTGTTGCGGTTGGCTGCAGCCCATATATATATGGATGCTTAGAGCAAGCATGAAGAACTGACTGCAGGAAGGCTGCGCTTGGCATCATCATCTGACTGTTGCATGGGAGAAGTGATCGATGGATACTCGATGCTCCTGCCCTGAATCTCCCAAGGGCCTCGAACTGGGCCTGCTGGCGAGTGCTAGGAGGTGTTCCAGTCCTCCAGCGTGTATTGTATGGTGTGTTTGGTCGGTTCGACCTAGCAGCCCTTTGCGGTTGCCACACCTTAAATATTTGTTTGTTTGTTTGTATTGTATGCTATGCATTCATGATGGAAGTGGAGCAGGTTTTAGTGGGTCAATTAGGGGTCCGATTTGGTTGTTCCCCTTGGTGTGCACGCCGTTGCATCTAGCATCAGCTTGTGTGTCCACCATCAATTGCGTGGCTTCATTATTGTGATCATGAGCCATTGTTATTATTGTGATTATGAGCCATTGTGATTATTGTGATCATGAGCCATTGTGATTATTGTGATTATGAGCCATTGTGATTATTGTGATCATGAGCCATTGTGATTATTGTGATCATGAGCCATTGTGATTATTGTGATCATGAGCCATTGTGATTATTGTGATTATGAGCCATTGTGATTATTGTGATTATGAGCCATGTGTTGATGGCCAAGGTTTGCTTGGCCATTGGCATAGCTGGTCTTGCGTTTTGCTGTGTTGATTGTTGATATGCAGTGCTACTCGGGAGTTGCAGTACACGTTACAAAGGCGCATGTGGAAGTCACCACAATGACCATTTATAGGTTTACCCTTGCGTCAACAGCCTGTTTACAAGCTGGGCCCAAATAGTAATGTGCTCAGCTCACTGAGTGCTGTGGTGTACTAATGCCTGGATTCATGTCTTAGAGGCTGCACAGTGGCTGCATGCTGTGATTCTTCTCCTGTACAAGCTGTCAAGCTATGGCATCTGCGACAAGCTTTGCATGTTCTGCAGGGGTTGGTACAGGAAACTCTGAGGTGTGTGACCTTTGCTGCTGCTCTGAGGTGTGTGACCTTTGCTGCTGCTCTGAGGTGTGTGACCTTTGCTGCTGCTCTGAGGTGTGTGACCTTTGCTGCTGCTCTGAGGTGTGCGACCTTTGCTGCTGCTCTGCGGGACTGAAAGGAGGTAGCTCTGGAGTAGCATTGGGCTGTCTAAGAGGCACAGCGCCCAAGGTGATTTGCAAAGCCCTTATGGCTTTGTACCCTAGTCACTAAGAAACAGACATGCCGATTGGAGGTGTGGCCAAGTGCTGCGTATGTATGGGTCTGCCTGAGAAGGGTGTAAGAGGAGCAGACACTGTCATTTGTGGCTGCTGCAGAGCTGCTGCTGCTGCTACTGCCTGCTCTCGTCATCAGAATCGTCCTGCCCCTCTAAAAGTGGCATGTCTTCATAACCTGAATCCGGTAAGAGGTGGTCCTCCGCTAGGTCATCAGTTGTTTCACATACTGGTGCGTGCTTGCACTACATAAGGGTGTGTAGGTCCTCAAAAGAGAACCCTGCTATGCCGTTGACTGTTTTCTAAAGGCTAGAGGAATGGGGGTAACAGCACCAAGCAGATCCTAGGGCTTGGAATAAGATCATGGGGTGCCTGCTGCTTTGCAGTCACTTGATGATGTAGCATGTTGAGCTGCCTATATTCCTCAAGGCAGGTGGGTGGGCAATTTTACCCACCCACTTACATAGTATATGTTCTGGGCTCCGAATGATTGTAGGCCTATCTACCGTATGTATTAGGTAAGGGCCCACTCCCTTAACAGTATATGCAAGAAGGGATATTCCCCCCTTCTCTGCGTAGTTCTCTCTCTCTCTTTGTCTCTCTCCCCCACTGAGGCAGGCAAAAGGGCGAGCGGCAGCAGCTTTCCAAAGGCGGCATGGTGTGTGCTGGCCCTGAGTGGCTGCCTGAGTATGATGATCAGCAACGTATGGGCAGTGTACTATGCCCCATGGACGAGTTTGGTCCTAGTGAGTCCATACTGTCCATACGGCCTAGTTTGGCTCAGCCATACATGGGATCTTGTCAAAATGGGTCATGGTGGAGTGCCCGCTATAGTCTGTGACTCAGTCATTCTACAAGATTATTATTATTATTATTGTTATGGCATATCATGAAATGTAATAATAATAATAATAATATAGTCTGTGACTCAGTTCTACAAGATGACTCTCGGAAGTACACTTTGAGCTGAGGTCTACTGCTGTGCTGGCTGAGGGTGGCATGCAGTGGACATACATGCAGGGGCGTCAAAGACAAACCCTCCTGATTATCATCTACGGATGGACCGGAGTGCCCATGCTTAGTGCATGCTGAGGTAGTAAAGAGGGGATCTGAGTTCCACTAAGCATGACAAGTCGAGCCAAATGGCTTCCCTTGGGCACCACCTCGCAGCCCATTCGGTGCTCTGTCAGTTGAGTGCTGACCGAGCCGAGAGAAAACTTGAGGATCCTGTGAGTTTCTAATAGTAACGGGGAACTACACCTCCGCCGAGGTTCTTGACTACGACTTCTTATCTCCAGTACAGCTCAGCCTTAGGCTTGGGACTCACCCCAGGCCGCTTTGCCAAGTGAGGGCCGGAGTCATGATGGTCCGGCGTCGCCAAGGCCCTATGAGTAACCTCGGTCGGCAATCTCGGTCCGTACCAAGTGTCGGTTCACCTCTGATAGCTGGCTGAGAAGCACAACAAGCCAAGCAAGTATCGGCATCGATGAGCTGAGCAGGACTTGTCAAGGAGCTAGCAAAGCCCCTTTGGACTGACTCTGCTCCGGCCGCCTCACGGCTCACTCTGTATATTGCTCGGCCGGCTCCACGCAACTCAACCAAGCGGCCCAAACCCCTGAGCAATGAGGCAATGCTCCAGTCAAAGTCATGCTACTCTCCAATTCAAGTGTATATATGCAAGAAGAGCCGGGTCGCAGACTTACACTCTGAGAGCTACCAAGTTATCGGTGGCCACCATCCAACGAGTAGTCAGCCGACCGCCGTACGAGCCGTTACGGTCCATCTTGACAAACGAAACCCCAGACAGCCGAGAAGACACAGCGGTTGCGCCAGCCCTCAATATAACTGAATCCTACCTGATTTAACCCTGATATCAAAGTTTGAAGCTTTGAGCTGCCCTCGGCTGAGTTGGGAATAAGTCAAGCGTCAAGCAAGCCAAGGCACGACTTCGGAGGGATCACTTTACTTCTGCTCGGGTAAGAACAGAAGGGTAAGAATGTGCTGGGTAAGAACGTGCTGTTGGCAAGCAGGCCGGGTTATTCTGCTGTTGGTCTTCCAATGAGCTCCCCAAAAAGATCCGTAACCTCACTCTTGAGGACTGGCTCGGATAGCCAGCGCGGACTATATGACACATGAAGCTAGTGCTGTGTTGCAGGGCTTCACTGACGTCAACAAAGAAGCAGTTGGTTGCGTTAAAAGAAACCAAAATGACTCCAGCAACTCGACCCAGCAAGCAAAGTGCTTGGTCCTTTTGGCTCATCCTCTTGGCAGCCTCTCTGACCCTTTGGTCTCCAACAATCGCACATGCAAGACTACTGCAAACCCTTGCTGGCAGCATGACCAGCAGCAGCAGCAGCAGCAGCAGCAGTCGCAATCTGCTCCAGTCTGGCCAGAAGGCTCTCATGGAGGCTCTGTTAAACAAGGACACCACAACCGCCACCATTGAAGGTGCGAATGGAAGTGCAGGCACATCCAGCTTTGTGTTCCACCTTGCTGTTTTCTGTGATGGCTTGAGGTGCGGGGCCCATGGCACTTCTGCTAAGGCGTATCATGAAATGTAGTAATGCAGGCACATCCACATTCTCGGATGTTCTTGTCCTGCCGCCATTTGTGGCAGCATTCTGCTTCTGCCAATATCTAGAACTGCGGCATGGCCCACTATTCTCGGAAGATCTTTAGAAAAAAGCTTGTCTAGGAAAGAGTTGCAGAGCAGATAACAGCACTAGGGGCTCTGAGTTGTGTTTGGCAGTAGCAGAACCTTCTGGAGCGACTATCTAGTCACTTGCTGTGCATGCATTTGTGTGGCTGTCATTAAGCTATTTGAACACCCGTCCACAGTGATTGGAGCCTCCAGCCAATGCCTCTGCCCCTGCTGCACTGTCTCAGCACCCCGTTCCGTTTTGACGCCTCGCTCTGCAGCCACTCATCTAGCACAATGTCAACTGTCATGTGCTGCGTGTTGCACACCTTTCCCCATTCTCAGTAGCAGCGGCCTCATTTTTGCAATCTATGTTCTGATGCCCTGCTTTGCTGCACAACATGCTCATACAACTGTAATCAGTCAGGGCATGATCAATCGCAGATCGTGAGTCATGATCAATTGTGCGCAGCTGAGATGCTAACACATGCTGTTAACTTTGGTGCCTCCTGCCTGTCTGCAGGCCAAGTGACGATTGATGAAGCAGCTTGGCGCGATTTCTTTTCAAGCACTGGGGGCACAGCAACTTTGCCTAAAGAAGGGAACAAGCAAAGCTTCGTCATCTCTGGAAAGGGTAAGCACTACATCATAGACAACGGTATGAGTCAACTGTTGACACTTGAAAGTATTTCGTTCCTATGTCGCTACTGACATTTGATCCAATGTTTTGCTCTCAAACGCTATCAAGGTCTTACATGGGTCCTACATGGGTCCTGTGCCCTTAGGAGCAGGCTATTCCATTCCATTTCCCCGCTTATGTTGCAGGGTTTCAAACGGCCCCAATTCACCCTGACGTACACTATGTTTAGCTAGGTACTTCTCTTAGCCATATTTGCCAATGGTCCACCCTGAATCCAAAACTTTGAACCCTAATTCCTAAACCCTAGTGTGACAGTCATGCTACTGGTACAACACATGCGGGCGCAAGACAGCTACCCCTAAGCCCTAAAACCTAAACCCTAGTGTGAATGTTGTGTTTCTACCATCGGTCAAATGCAGGCGCAGGACAGTCAACCCTCGACTTCAACGGCATACCCAGCCTGTTCTTTGTCGATGCACAAGCCAATCTGACCTTCCAAGGATTGACTTTGCGAGGCTTTGCTCCACGAAGTGCTTACAAGCAGACCCCTGCTGCCCCTTATGAACCTGCTGAAGGGAGAGCAGGGCTGTGGCCAACAGTCAACTTTGCACCCTTAGCCATGGTGAGTCACTGTGAAGGGAAGCTTTGGGGGAGATTGAAACCCTACACCCTAGATGATCAAGCCTAAACCCTAGAACCCTAGACCCTATTTATATCATATGAACCTGCAGGACAATGTGGGGGCCTTCATTAGGATATGTACCTCTGCAGTGGTGAGCGACGTAGTAGGGTTTTGGGCGGGGGCTTGGGCGGGGGCTTGGGCGGGGGCTTGGGCAGGGGCTTGGGCGGGGGCTTGGGCTTGGGGCTTGGGGGGGGGGCTTTGTTGGACGTACTGGGGGTGTGAGGAGTAAATGATGGTCAGGAGCGCATCGTTGTTGAGTATGTTTTAGCAGTAGACTTAGTTCTGTTTTATAGCCTAGTCAATGCTGATGTGTGAGTGGGGCCCATTTAATGACAGCATTTGGGATCAGTCACTAGAACAGCCTCGGGAGTGGAAGCCAAAATCCTCCTGTTGTGTAGCACTCAGTGTTTGGCTTCTGGGAAAAGGTGGGGGGAAGAAAGGCCCAGAGATACATTTGCACCTGTGATCAGTGGCAACATCTCACAATGTCATAAATCTAAACCCTAAACCCTCAATGCTAGACCCTAAACCCTAAACTAGTGTTGTATGCAGGACTCATGTCCGAGCCAGGTAGTTCAACCACAACTTCCATAGCAACAGGATGTACATTTTGTACCGCTCAATACTAGTACTCCTAAACCCTAAACCTAAACCCTTCACACATGCAGGTGAACCTTGTTGATGTTGACTTCTACTACCCCAACCCCGCTGCCCCCAGCACCACCTGTGAGGAATTCACCTCCACTACTGTAGATAAGCTAGGCAAGCTGTTCAAAACGGCTGGGGTGAAGAGCACGGGGCCTACATCATACTCCCTGGATGTGATTAAGAATTATGTCAGGCTGTTTGAGCTGGAGGAAGAAGTGGCGCACACCAGCAGGTCTCCAACACCAGAGTTCCTAACAGGTGATGCATGAGATTAGGTTTTTGGTTTTAGGCTTTAGGGGTCAGGGGTTAGGGGTTAGGGTTTAGTGGCGCACACCAGCAGGTCTCCAACGCCAGAGTTCCTAACAGGTGATGCATGAAATTAGGTTTTTGGTTTTAGGCGTTAGGGGTCAGGGGTTAGGGGTTAGGGGTTAGTGGCGCACACCAGCAGGTCTCCAACACCAGAGTTCCTAACATGTGATGCATGAGATTAGGTTTTTGGTTTTAGGTTTTAGGGGTCAGGGGTTAGGGTTTAGGGTTTAGTGGCGCACACCAGCAGGTCTCCAACGCCAGGGTAGCCTAACAGGTGATGCATGAGATTGGTTAGGTGATGCATGAGATTAGGGTTTAGGGTAGCATAGACACTTATATAAGGGAAATGACCCCGGTGTGTTTGGTCTTTTGACCTAGCTGCCATGGTGCAGCCACACCTTGCACTTTCGGTTGTTTGTTTGGTTAACTTGATTCAAATACTAGGGCCTCACGGGTTTGTATTAGCATGAAGGCCTGAGCTGCACTAATTGTCAGCAGGTGGTGGAGATCGGGAAGTACAATGTGCAATGAAAAGAACAGACAGAACACTTCCCATCACAACCAAGTAACAAACTGGAAAGCAATGCGTGTATCAAAAGCAAGGAGCCTTGTGCCAGGCTCCTACTATAATTATTACATTTCAGGATATTCCATAGCAAAAAGTGCCATGGGCCCCGCACCTCAAGCTGTCAAGAGAACAGCAAGGTGGAACAGAGTTTGGGTTGTCTCCGGCATGTATGACAACATATGCCTAGACATGAGGTCCAGCAGGACTTTGTGGCGAAAAGGGCGTCATGAGGAGAACAGTGACTAAAGCAGCAGGACAACCAATGGCAGAGCAGCAGGGCACCAAAGCTGCACATGAGACTAATTACGGTGGTAAAGAGCAAGACGGGAAGTTTCATATCAGAACAGCAGCTCTTAGAAATCAGTCGGTCAACAGCTACAGGCACTCGAGTTGTTGACGGAGTTGCGGCAAGACATACCGTCCGCTGGATGCTGACTTGCGAATTGGTCTCCTTGCAAAGCTTCCTACTGCAGCTTCTCCTCATGCACTAGGGTTTAGGAGTTTAAGGTGTAGGTTTTAGCTGGAGGAGGATTACTTACTGACCGATTGAGTACTTTCCTCCTGCAGCTGCTCCTCCTGCACTAGGGTTTAAGAGATGAAGCATTAAAGTTTAGGGCTGTAAAGTAGGGTTACTCCAGAGGAGCACTGCTGGTTGACCAGCGCTGCTTACTGACCTCTTTGCTCTTTCCCTGCTGCAGCTGATCCTCCTGCACTAGGGTTTAGGAGTGAAAAAATTAGGGTTTAGGACTGGGATGTAGGGTTTATCCAGAGGAGCACTACTTGTTGACCAGCGCTGCTAACTGACCTCTTTGCTCTTTCCCTGCTGCAGCTGCTCCTCTAAAGTTTCCAAGTTAAAAATTAGGGTTTAGCCAGAAAAGCACTATTTACTGACCTCTTTGCACTTTCCTTGCTGCTGCAGCTGCTCCTCCTGCTCCAGAACCAAACAGCCGTGGATTAAAGGCTCATCACACACCTGCTTCACATGATCGGACCGCAAACAACAACGTAACTACCAGCAGCAGCACCGTACCTACGGCCACCATGACCACGCCAACTTCATCAGCAGCAACAACAGCAGCAGTGAACCGCACAATTGCGGCAGTACCTAGTACTACAGCAGCGGCCAGCAGGCCGGGGACGACGCAAAACGGTACCGCCGCGGCCACCGGAGGGGCGGGTGTAAACTTCCTACCAGCTCTGGCAACTTCCAACACCACTACTACTCGGCCTGCAGGTCTGGCTGCTGTGCCTGTTGCTGCGGCCCCAATGTACCGGCCTGTTGCTTGGGCCACTGCGAGGATCGATATTGCTCGGGGGACCTTCTACTGTGTGGACAAGTGATGAGCATCATTTGGAAACAGGGGAAGACGAAGAGATGCATACAGTCATTGGATCCTGAGGCCTCTAATCAGTTTGGCACTTTGGTTGGTTGGTTGGAGCACTGAGATTCTGTGTCATAATTGGTCACTCATGCGCCTGTTTGGGAGATGCATGGATAAGGAATGACAGCCACTTCTTACAGTGTTTCTTAGTGCATATCTGTGGCGGGTGCTGCATGGCCTGGTTAGCTGCGCAGTGACCTATTTCGTACATTACTATTACAGGTTTTGAATTGCAAGGAAGAATCTACTGCATCTGGCCTGGTCGTGCTGCTTCTCTGCTTGCAAAGATGGGCAGGACATGTCACAAGGTAGGCCTACTTGCTACTAATAACACAAGTGTGGGTGCAGAAATGTGCTTTGCTCCTGAGGTGCAGCTTTTTGGCAGCTTTGGTCAATTGTCGGAACACTGCGGTGGTGTGTCACACTCATTGTTACCATGTCCCTGAGGGAAGTTGGCTCTCATTTGGTACTTTTGGGCATCCTGGTGCAGCTTCTGCATGGCCTGAGTAGCCATGCCTGCAAAGACCCATCTCAAAAACTTCCGATTGAATTTCTGAGTAGCAAGGAAGCATGGCATGGATACTTTGATGGTTTTGCCATGATTGTATCAATAAGGTGGGAAGGGTGCCCTCAGTCATCATTAGGGCTATATCCTGGTTTGAATCTGAGTGGAAAGAAGAGGTGAGTGTGCAGGTTGCACCCTGCTCGCTTCTCCGCTGGGAATTTTATCATCAAGCAAAGAGGACCGCTTGAGTATCAAAAGACGAAGCAGAGCTGGCTGCTGAAGTTGGCAGAAGGATGAAGTTGGTATGTCTTGTGAACACTATGGACCATACGGCGGCCATCTTTGTACCATAAATGCCGTCAGATGTTGGAAGTTTGGGACTCAGTGCCAAGTGGGGTTCTGCACACATAGTTAGGACAGCTTTTGCCGCCCCGCCAAACAAAGGAACAGGGCTCGGAGTGTGAGCAATCCAGCTGCCAAGTTCTAAGTCTGCTGCATTGCAGAGAGTCACCCATTGAGATAGTGTTGGCTGGTAAGATGAATGTCACATGAACTGGAGGTCAGTTGGACATGGTATGTGCGCTGCATTCAGCCCTTGGTATCTGTACATGCATCCTCTGTCAAATTCATTTGTTTGCTGCTCATTACCTGCCACTCTTACCTCCACCGGTCAACAGCATCCAAAATCTTTGTGTCCTGTCTTGTGGGCAGTTACAGTTGATTGTCATTGGCAGTCTTAGCTTTGTGGGACTGGCCGTATAATAGTGTCATGTGCAGACTGCCATGCAAGTATGTCATGTTGTGTCATGTTGGACGTATGATCGGGTTAGGCTCATCGTGGGTATGGATCTGGATACCAAAAGCTGCATGTGCGCTTCAAACTCACTTGCTCTGGTGGCCAACAATCCAAGGCAGGATGCCGAACAATCCCTTGGATGTGCAGGTCATTAGTTCGATGGCAATCAGAAGAGTTCTCATCTGGTCATGAATGCTTGACTATTCTGTACATCTAGGGTGTTCTGGCAGCATGTCACTCTCTGGCCTTGCCCTTGCTCTGCAGCAGTTCAGTACCTTGGAGCTTAACGTGTCCAATCGGTCATGGCTCTAAGTAGCAGTACTGCGCTAGTGCCAGCAGTGAGTGTTACGCCAATCGGCAACCTTCTGATGTTGGTAATGTCTCGTTGGAGTATTTACTACTCATATGTTTGCATGGCGGCGTTTCTGTTCCTGTGCTGCAGTTACTTTGAGGTGCAGCCTTGTACTGTACAATGCAATACTATGTTTGATATTTTGAGTCTGCATTCAACATCATTGACTGGTCGATGGCTGTGCTGGTAATAGCCGCGTTTTGCATATGTAACGATGTATGAACCGTCATTCCGTCATGTTTGATATCTTTAACTTATACATTATACATTATACATCGCTCTGCTTGGCGGTGACATGTCTTTTTTAGGCATGTTACCGCCGAGCCTGTAAAGTGAACTAGTAGGGAGTTTAGAACTCGGTGAAGGCAGCTGGATCCCGTGTGTGCGTCCCTGTCTCGTCCAGGGGGCATGCGCGCCAGTTGCAGCGCACAGCTGGTCACTGAGCCATGCAACCGGGTCAAACGACCTCGCAACGTGCACAGCAAGAGGCATGGGCCTGTTGAGCACTTGCGATTGCTTAAGACGGGGTCCGAACGCCTCAGCTTCGTGAACTGCAGAACTTTCGGCAGTGACGATGCTTCGGTACAGAGCAAGCTATCCTCTTACGTCATGCAGCTGTCTCGCCTTGGCGTTGGAGCCTGTGGTGTTGCTGAAAGCAGGATACCGGGTAGTGGATGTCGTAATGTTACGAAGGACTGGCAGTTGATATGGTCCGGGCTGCCAGAGGGTCAGCCACGGCAACATGGGGTGGGCCTGTTTCTTAACTCGAAGTGGTCCCGTTGCCTAATCGACTGGTCTGCTGTCAGTGAGCGAATCCTGGTAGTCCGTGTGAGAATCAGCAGTGGGATAAACGCCTCAATCGTGGTAGCATATTCGCCGACTGATACCGAGTCCACCCCTGAGGAGGTCAAGGAAGCTTTCTACCTGCAGTTGGAAGCTATCTTGGCAGCGCTGCCTTCCAGGGACATGCTAGTCCTTCTGGGTGACTTCAACGCCCAGGTTGGCACTGATCCAGAACCGTATGGGGGTGTTATGGGGCCTCATGGCTTTGGGAAGCAGCAGCCTTCAGGGAATGGTGAGCGACTCTTGCAGCTGGCTGGTGCCTTGAACCTTCGCTTAGCCAACACCTTCTTCAAGCACAGCAATTACCGGACTGCTACTCACAAGATGGTTAATAGAAACAAGCAGGATGTGCTCAGGGTCATCGATTACATAGCTGTCTCCAAGCGGTTCATGTCAAGTGTGACAGACTGCAGGGTCTTTCGCAGCTTTGATACAGGTGGCTCTGATCATAGAATGCTGGTGCTTACGATGCGCCTCCGCTTGTCAGTGGCCAAGCAGCACAGTGCGAAGGGACAGCCAGCACGGCCCTATGACTGCAGCCGGCTGCAAGAATCTGCAGCAACTCAGCAGTGCTTTGAGCTGGCAATGTCTAACCAGTTCAGCCGTCTGGTAGGGGCTCAGTTGCAGAGCGCACAAGACGAATGGACACAGCTAACAGCGGCAACCAGCCAAGCAGCCCATAAGGCTGGTCTAAACCTCAAGCCTCAGCAGCGGCGCCGAGATTTCGCTATATCCGATGCGACCTTGCAGAAGATTGAGCGGAAACATGCAGCACATGCAGCGGTGCTGTCCTCTCCTAATGATGCTACCAGGGCAGATTACAGGGAGGCCAATAATGCTGCTAGGCGAGCGGTTAAGAAGGATCAGGAGCGGTACTTCAAGCAGCAAGCGCTGTTTGCGGAACATGCTCTAAAAGCTGGTAATCTAGCCGTGTTCCACAAGCATGTCCAGCGGATCTTCAAGGAGCAGCAGGGCAGTAGCTCTGCTGCTCCTACAGCTGTGCTAGGGGGTGCTGATGGCAAGCAGCTGTTCCAAAGCAGGGAGGAGGTGGTGAAGTGCTTTGCTGAGCACTTTGCTGATGTCCTCAACTGCCCTGCCAAGCTCGACCAGCAAATGCAGCAGACCATTGAGGAGTTAGTGCAGAAGATGGAGGCAGGGCAAGGTGCAAACCAGCAGAGTGAAGCAGCAGCTCAGCCACCTACTGTGCAGGAGGTTGAAGAAGCTGTCTTTGCCTGTCGTAATGGGGCAGCTCCTGGGGTTGATGGTATCGCAGCGCCTATGCTAAAGCTCAGTGGGACCATGCTGAAATGGTTGCACAGGGTCATTGTGGCGGTGTGGGAGTCAGGGAAAGCGCCAGTGGAGTGGAAACGTGCACTGTTGGTGGCACTGTATAAAGGCAAAGGAGAGCGCAAAGTGAGAGATAGCTATAGGGGGATAAGCTTGCTAAGTATACCGGGGAAGGTGTATGTCTTGGTCATTTTGGCTAAGATCAGTTCTCATATCGATGCACAACTGCTTGATAACCAGTCTGCTTTTAGGAAGGGGAGGGGCCTCACTGATGCTCTGTTCACCATACGCCAGGTCATCTCTAAGTCTGTAGCATTCGATCAGCCTCTATTCATGGCTTTTGTGGATTTGCGTAAGGCATATGATTCTGTACCGCGAGACACGCTATGGCGCATCCTGCATGTGTACGGGGTACACACAAAGCTGATAGAGTTGCTGATGGACTTGCATACTGGCACACAGGCTGCTGTTAGGATGGGTGGTGTGGTGTCTGAGTGGTTTGATGTGCATGGCGGGGTGCGGCAGGGATGTGTCATTGCTCCCTTGCTGTTCAACATCTACATGGACTTTGTGGTTCGGCAGGCAATGGCTCAGATGCCGGAGGGATGTGGGGTGAAGCTAGCCTATCATGCAGATGGGAAACTTGAGCGTGATGGGTGTGGTAGTGGTGGGTGTGTGGAGCTGTTGTCTGTTCTGCTGTATGCAGATGATATGGTGTTGCTAAGTCCCAGCAGGGAGGAGTTGGTGGTCATGCTGCAGGTGATGGACAAGGTTGCTGCTAGTCTTGGGTTGCGCATCAATGCAAGCAAGACTGAGATCCTGTCCATTGACAAGGATTGGAAGGAGGGGGATGTGCCAGTGCAGCAAGGACCAGAGGTGGTTATCAGTGAGGGTGTGGTAAAAGAGGTGTCACAGTTCAAGTACTTGGGAAGTGTGCTTGTGACTGATGGCAGGTTGGATGTGGAGTTGAATATCAGGAGGGGTAAGGCTGTGGGGAGGTTTAAGCAGTTTGAAAAGATGTGGGGTACCAAGCATCTGTCATTGGCTACGAAGGTGAAGTGTTACAAGGCATATGTGTTGCCAATTCTGCTGTTCGGGAGTGAGTGTTGGTCCCTGACCAAAGTGCAATCGCAAAAGCTTGAGCGGGTGCACTCTAGCTGCCTTAGGAGCATCCTGGGGGTCAGCCTGTCAGATCGGCACACCAATGAGCATATCAGGAAATCATGTGGGGTAGCCACCTTGTCAGCATACATCACAGCAAATAGGCTGAGATGGCTGGGGCATGTGGGCCGCATGGAGGAGGGCAGGTTGCCGCATATTGCGTTGTTCTCTTCATTACATGGTGACATGACGAGGCCAGTGGGTAGGCCTCGCCATACCTGGGAGAAATGCGTGTGTGCTGATCTGAAGGTGCTTGGTCAAGATGAGGGGAGCTGGGAGGCTTCATGTCAGATTAAGAGTGCTTGGAGGAAGAGGTTGTGGGATCTTACGCACCCTTGGGAAAGCCAACGGTTAGTGAGGTGTAGAAGGCGCACTAAGCAAGCTATTGATAAGCATGTGGAGCGCTATGTGGTGCCTTTCAGTGGCTGGGAGGATGGTGGTTCACCAGTACCTAGGTGGTGGGAGCCACCTCCAGCCCCTACTAGGGTGGTGCTTGATCCTGCTGCCTCCCCGCCACCCATGTGTGATGGAAGTGGAGCAGGTTTTGGGTTTTAGTGGTGGTGTTTGTTTCCCCTTGGTGTGCACGCCGTTGCATCTAGCCTCAGCTTGTGTGTGGCAAATCCACCATCGGTTGTGTGGCTTCGTGATTGTGATCAGGAGCCTTGTGTTTGTGGCCTAGGTTTGTTTGGCCATTGGCATTGCTGGTCTTGCGTTTTGATTGATAAAGATGTATGTAAGCTCGAAAGGGGCAACAGAGGGAAGGCAGAGATGTCCTTGTATTGGTCAATTCTGTGATGGCTGCATCCCAGCCAAGGGTCAGGGCGGAAGCAGAAGAGTAGATGGCACTTTGGAGGAGGGGACAAGTTTGCAGTTAGCATAGCTGGGAGATAAGCAGCAAGAGGTAGCAGCAGCAGTAAGCAGAATTGAAAGCAGCAAGGGATAGCAGCAGCAGTACTAGACAGCAGCAGTTATTAGCAGCATGAGACAGCGGCAGCAAACAGCAGCAGCAATGAATAGCGGCAGCATGAGATAGCAGAAGTTAACAGCAGCATAAAATAGCAGCAGCAGTAAGCAGCAACAGCCGTAAACATCCGCAGCAGAAAATTTCAGCAACAGTCAAAACCATCAGCCGTTAACAGCAGCATGAGACAGCAAAGGCAGTATTAAGCAGCAGCAGTAAGCAGCAGCAGTAAGCAGCAGCTGCAACACACAGCCTGTGCTAAGCCTGCTGCTGTATGCTTATTGGGGCAGTATGTGATAGGAAGTGGACATTGTTTGGGCTGCTGCTGAGGTGCAGTTGTGAGAGCTTTTGCAGATCAACACTGCACCCCTGGTCAGCTTGTTAACGCTGGGTATCGGCCAGTAACAGCACTAGATAGCAGGAGCTCGTACATATACATATATGGGGCCTATTAGTGTTGTGGTTGTGTCTCTTTGGGTTGCTGTTGCTTTCCTTGGTAGCCTTGTGCTGGTCCACATATGTATGTTCCCTCTGGCAGCAAATGAGTAAAATACAGTGGGGCTAAGCTTAGGTTTAGGACAGTTGAAGTTGCCAAAGATAGCGTCTAAGTACAACCCGGGCTTTCGGAGGGATGCTTGGCAAAAACTCAACGAATGACTTTTTTGAGTGCAAGCTCAATCAACGTGGATGTGGCCCCCTGCAGCTTCTGCCAAGAGTGCCTGAGCCGGTCATCCCGCACAGCCGGCGTCGCCAAGCCGCCGCAGTCTGACTAGCCAATCCTTCAGTAACCTCGGTCTCACTACCGCCGGCGACCAGCTGGTCACCAGAGTCAGTCCACGACCGACGGCTGGTTGAGGATTCCTCACTTCTTCGGGAGCGCCAAGCCCTCGAACGGTCTTTTGTTCAAAGCTTGGCTAAAAGAACAGGAGGTTCTTCAAGAGCAGCTTGACGCTAAGGGCAGCCAGTAGAGTCTATGGTTTCGCGCCTGGCTTCACTATTCGAGTGAACAGAGCTGCCCGCAGCTACCAAGCAGCCTAAATAGAAATGCCAAGTAACTTATGGGTACACCCTCAGATGCTCCTGGGGCCCGACTAGTACCTCTACGATTCAAGCTGCAGTGTGTCAGTAACTAAGCTCTCCGTTCCTCATAAGACAGGATGGCTACCCTGTGGTAGCAGCGGAGCCCGCGCAGGATCAACCGGTGTGGCAGATTGTTCTACAGACTGGGCGGTGGCAACCAGAGCTCATTGGGCAAACTGTCAGCAGACACGCGGCGGGAGTACTTGCAGGCAGGGAGCAGGTGGCAGCCGGGAGCAGCAGGGTAGGCGACAGGAGGCTCCTGCAGGTGGTTAGCAGCAGCATGCATGCAGTGGCCCGCAGGAGGCAATGTGCTTGGCTTCTTTGGCTGCTGTTAGCGACGCCATGGGCGCCTTTTGGCCTTGCACGACCACTTCCCGCCACCCCCAGCAACAGCAGCAGCAGCAGGAGCCGACGTTTGCTTCAGTCAGCTGGACAAACTCGCCTCATGCGAGCCTTACTTGATCCGGGTACCACCACAACCACGATTCAAGGTATGGTTTATTTTCACCTCAGCAATAGGCACTACAACTGCAAAGCTTTCAACTACTGGTCCCATGCAGCCCCTCTACAGGTTTCAGCCTAGGTCCCGTATGCGCCTTCTTAACCTTGGAATAAGAGTTCCCAGCATTATTTGCTGAACCAATATCATTAGTAGTAGTGTGAGTCTCGTCGGAGATCAGATAAATGGCAAAAAGCAACCTGAAAACTCTAGTAAAACAGCACATACAGTACGCAGTTTATGTCGACAGCAGCAGCAGCAGCAAGGCCTGTCAAACTTGTCAGAGGCCTGTAAGGCATACTGAAAGAAGCCATCACAAGACACGCAGCAGAACGTGGAGGGCACTTCGTTCTAGCTGCATGCACAAGAGCATGGTAGAAACGTTTGCAGGGCAGTTCAAGGGAGGTGGCAAGTTCCGAAAAAGCGGTTTTCCTAATCCCTCCTCTGCAGTACTTGACACAGGGCCATCCCAGTCTGCCCTCATCCCTTACTCCCCCGCCTGTTCGGGCCTCATGCCCTGTTGCACATACAGTATACAGTATATATACCAAGCAGAACCTTTGCATGGACAGCTGCAGCTTGCCCACATGGCCATGCACGAGTTCCAAGTGTCTATGTGTCACTAGCGTAGCTTTGCACTAGTGAGTAGGGTGTAGCCGCTAAGTCCACAGCAGGGCTATTTGCCTGATGAGCTTGTCGACATGTCAGTGGCAGGGCAGTCGTCACAATGGCACAGGGCAAATGTGTTGAGAGTCAGTCTGAGGGCAGTCATGGCATTGGCAATATCAGAGATTTAGTAAAGACTTAAAAGCTCCCACAACACTACACAAAAATCCAAAAAAAAACAAAACAACACACAAAAGGCAAACACGACAAACTGGTATACCATCAATCTTCCTGTGTACCTGTGTGCAGGATCAGTGACAATTGATGGAGCAGCTTGGCGGGACTTCTTTTCAAGCACTGGCGGCACAGCAACTTTGACTAAAGCAACCAAGCTAGAGTTTATCATCGCTGGCAGAGGTAAGTCTGCAATCAATGCATGATGCAGCACCTGGTCTGAATGCTTGGTCTGGTATCACCATCAGTTGGGTTGGGGGAACTGCATAAAGCCTAGTGTTTAGCTCCTGCAGCCTAGGGTTGAGTTAAATCAGCCTAGGGTTTAGTTGCAGCAGCCTAGGGTTGAGGTAAATCAGCCTAGGGTTTAGTTGCTGCAGCCTAGGGTTGAGGTAAATCAGCCTAGGGTTTAGTTGCTGCAGCCTAGGGTTGAGTTAAATCAGCCTAGGGTTTAGTTGCTGCAGCCTAGGGTTGAGGTAAATCAGCCTAGGGTTGAATAAAGTCAGCCTAGCGTTGAGTTCCTGCAGCCTAGGGTTTAGTAAACTTAGCCTAGGGTCTAGTAAGTCCAGTCTAAGCAAGGTTCTAAAGTCCATTGTGATCTGAGGGTTGCTCTTAAGATTACCGGGTCAATAACTTGTGGTCTTGCCACAGCAGTAATGAGCATGTATCCCCTCTGCCTGTCTTTGTTAAGGGGCCTTTGGCCGTCCTGGAGAAGGGGGAGGGGGCAGAAGGGAGCGCGGCCGCGGTGACGCCCCAGGATTCATGTGTTTTCAGCGCATAAAGGTGCCTTTATACATGGGTTTAAGAGCCTTAGGGTTTAGGGTTCAGGGTTTAGCTCTTCTCCGGGTATATCCGTTACCATGTCACGCATGTATGCTGACTTGTTGCCTCCACTGCAGGCTTGGCAAAGCCTCCTTTAGGCATACCATGGTCTTAACTTGAACCCAAGAGATTTGTGTGGTGATATGAATACATGGTTCAGGCTGCTGGGTCTCATGTTGTCTTATTTCTGGCCGCATGCCGCAGACAACCCAGTGTTCTGCTCCACCTCCCTGTTTTTATGGCGGCTCAATGTGTGGAGCCAACGGCACTTTTTGCTATGGCATACCATGAAAAGTGATAATAATACCAATTACCAATTACCAATTACCAAATGGCCCCGTCAAAGCGGAGCGCCGGTGGGGGCAGCGCCACCCACAAGGAGCCAACTTAGGCTCCAACGGCATACTCAAGTTCCTGTCCAAAACTGACACGATGGCTGCCACCAGCCCACCCTAGATCCCTTGCTAGCCAATGTATGTCAGGCCAGCCCATTTCGACTTGCCATGTGCTGACCAGTTGACCCAGTCAACAGCAAGCCAAGCAGTTTAATGCCTTGCTCAGGGCCACAATAACAACATCTGACGCTGTTGCAGGAGCAGCAGTATCCACCCTTGACTTCAACAGCATCCCCAGCCTCTTCTTTATAGACACAGATGCAAACCTCACCTTCAGTGGTTTAACGCTACGAGGTTTAGCTCCACCCAGTGCATATCAGCAGAACCCTGCTGCACCTTACGAGCCAGCTGAAGGAGGGGGAGGGGTGTGGCCAACAATCAACCTGGCACCAAAAGCAGTGGTAAGTGCGGGGTTGTTAAGGAGGGTCGGATGCCTTCATTTAGGCCTACTGGTAACTAGTGCATGAGATACATGTGCTTGTACGGCCGGTTGTTAGGGTTTAGGGTTTAATTTCTGGCAGGGGAGGCCGGTGTGGCCAACAATTGACCTTGCGCCCAAGGCCGTGGTAAGTTGTGAAGGAGGGCCGGATGCCTTCAGGCCTACTGGTAATTAATGCATCAGATTAGATAGTTACATTGTATTTGCGTGTACGGTCGTTGATCAGGGTTTAGGGTCTACGTTTTAGGCGGGGAAGGGGTGTGGCCAACAATCGACCTCGCACCCAAGGCCGTGGTAAGTGCTATAAAGGAGAGTCGGGAGGGTCGCCAGACCTGTTGAGTACCTATTATTGCGTGCAATGCCAGTGCTTAAGAGTTTATTGTTGGAACGTCACCTCGACCCGCAGTTCTGGCGACACACCCATCCACCCAGATAACATAGGCGGGTGGGTAATTTACCCACCCACTTCTGTGTTCTGGGCTCCGAATGGTAGTGGGCCTATCTATATGTTTTAGGTGAGGGTCCACTCCCTTAATATATGCAAGAAGGGATTTCCCCCCTTCTCTGCGTAGTTCTCTCTCTCTCTCTCCTTGTTGGACCCTTTAAGGCAAGGGATGTGTAGCATGCAGGCCACACACATGGTACTGTTTTTTAAGCATTGGATAAGCGGCTCCATACCCTACCCTTAAACCCTAAACTAACCATTGAGTTGAGGATTGCATTGCGTGATGGCAGGGAAAAGATGTGGCCTTGAACAGATCTTGTTCAGCAAGCAAAGGGTAGCGGCACTCATGCAGACTGAATGGTACCTAAAGCAATGCTGAACAATGCTATTATTTTTGCGTGCTTGCTTGCAGTCATTGGTATCTTTGAAGTCACTTGCAGACCCCTGGCACTCAAAGGACGGATAAAAAGATCAGTACTCCCTTCTTATAGATTTTCTCCCATATGTTGATCTGCGCTACACCACAGGTGCGTCTTGAAGATGTCAACTTCTACTACAGCAACCCCTCAGCTCCTAGCACCACATGTGAGCAGTTCACCAGTGACACTGTGATGGTCTTACAGCAGCTCTTCACAAGCGCTGGGGTGAGCCCCCTAGGACCTACCTCATATTCTGTGGGTGAGCTGAACAACAACTTGAGGGTTTTTGAGCTGGAGGAAGGAGGCAGCAGCAACTCAGTGCCGCAGTCAACTACAGGTGAGCTTACTGTCATGCACCGTAAAACCTAAACCCCATTATTCCCCTCCCCCCTACCTTACTACTCCTAGAGCCTGAACCCCAGGACTTCTCCCCTGATGAACCCTATAACCAAAGCCCCAGGACTACATCGGCTACCTCCTCTCCAACAAAACCTAAAACCTAAACCCGGGGACTAACCCTTAAACCTAGCCAACCACCATTTCCAACCCACCGAGGTAACTCCAGGCCCCACTCCCACGTTGAAGTGCAATGTCTGCTGTATGGCAGAGGAAATGGAGATGTCATACTTAGGTGGCGCAGCACATGAGACAACTTGAGCAATTGCAGTGGTAGAAGCTGGGCATGTGTTTGAGGAGGGATGTGTTTGAGGAGGGATGTGTTTGAGGAGGGATGTGTTTGAGGAGGGATGTGTTTGAGTAGGGATGTGTTTGAGGAGGGATGTGTTTGAGGAGGGATGTGAAGAGGAGGGATGTGAAGAGGAGGGATTCGAAAACAGTAGAAGCAGCAGGAGTAGCAGGGGCAGGAGTAGAACAGGCAGCAGGAGCAGGGGTATCAGGAGCAGGAAAGGAGAAGCAGCAGGAGCAGGAGAGGAACAGCAGCAGTAATTGCAGGAGCAGCAATAGCAGAATTAGCACAGGCAGGAGGAGCAGGAGGAGGAAAAGCAGGAGGAGCAGGAGCAGCAGGAGCGGGAGCGGGAGCGGGAGCGGGAGCGGGAGGTATGGGATGTGAGATGGATGTTTGCAGGAGGAGCAAAAGCAGGAGGAGCAAAAGCAGGAGGAGCAGGAGCAGCAGGAGCAGGAGCAGCAAAAGCAGGAGGAGCAGGAGCAGCAAAGGCAGGAGCAAAGGCAGCAGGAACAGCAAAAACAGGAGGAGCACGAGGAGCAGGAGCAGCACAAACAGGAGGAGCAGGAGCAGCAAAAGCACGAGGAGCAGGAGCAGCAACAGCAGCAGGAGCAGCACAATCAGGTGCAGAAGCAGCAACAGCAGCAGGAGCAGCAGAAGCAGCAAAAGGAGGAGACTCAGGAGCATTGGGAGCTGACAGGCACAAATTGTCCGGAACGCTAGCAACAGGAGCAGCAGCAGCATATACAATGTGAGCAGAGAGGCATATGGGCCCGGAATTAGAGCAACAGGAGCAGCAGCGCTGGGAGTTTTAATGTACTCAAGTTTCACGATAATGTGTTTTGTGAAACGCCAAGTGCCATAGGTAGCAGAGAGCCAACAAGGCTCAGGCATGATAAACACAGGAGCAGCAGGAGCAGGTTTAGGATTTAGGCCCTTAAGCCTTAAAACCTGACCCTAAACCCTAGGGTCCTGTGCAACAAGAAGGTAAGAGCTGGATCAGCAGCAGCAACAGCAGCAGCAGGGGATAAGACTAGGAAGGACAGAAACATAAATAGGAGCAAGCCAACCAGAGCAGCAGGTGCAGAGCAGGGGCAATAGCAGAACCGAGGTAAGCAGGAGCAGCACTTAGAGATCAGGTGTAGGAGCAGGTTTGTATGGGGAAAATGGGTGATTGCCTTTTCCACTTGTCCATGGTCCTTTTTCAGACTGACTTCAAAACCCCCCTCTGCTTTGCCAGGGACTGCATGCACTGATGCAGTGCATATGATTATTGCAAACATCTGACCAGCCTCACGCTCGAGTGCTGCATGGCGCCAGAGGGTTGTGCAGTGGTTTCTCTAAACAAACCTCTAACTTCCGTCACCCAGCCAACTTAACAACAGCTCTGCTCTTTTTGTTGTCTTGTGATTTTCTGCTGCAGCTGTGCAACCTGCGTCATCAGGCCGTCGCCGTTCCTTACTACAAGCTAATAACACAGGAGGAGGCAGCACTGGCAGTAATGCAACTACCATCACAGAGAGTCCGAACACAACATCGAGCAGCAGCCCGGCAGTTGACACTCTTGCTGCAGCCCCTGAAAGCGGTCCTAGCTTCCAGAGCGACACGGCATATAATGTTACCAATAGTGCAGGGAATACTACTGCAGGCACTCCTGCTACTGCACCGACCACCAGCCCTGATTCAGCCCCCCCTTCATCGCCGGAAAGCAGTCCGAGCCCCAGCCCAGCAGCAGCCGCAGCAGCAGTCAGCAGGAACCCTGCTGCATCGGAGGACAACTTTCCTAGCCCCAGTCCTGGCGACACAGCCACAATATCTAATGATACCAATGCAGCGGGTGATACTACAGTACTGACTAGCAGTCCCGATTTAGAGCCAGCTTCGTCGCCGGAAAACAGTCCTAGCCCCAGTCCAGCAGCAGCAGCAGCAGCAGCGGCAGCCAGCAGTAGCCCTGCACCGATGGAGAGCAGTCCTGCCTCCAGTCCTAGTCTGGGTCTCGAAGATACAGCCTGGGCAGCAAATGACACTAATACAACTAGTAGTCCAGCTGCAGCACCGTCCAGCGGCTCCCCTCCTGCGTTCATGGAAGGCAGTCCTCCCCACAGTCACGGTTCAGGTCTGAGTCCCGGTCCCGGTCCTAGCAACATGGCGGTGGCATCAAACGGTACCAATGCAACGGACATTACTGCAGCGGGCTCAGCAGCAGCAGCAGCGCCGGCCAGCAGCAGCCCTGTTGCGTTGATGGAGGCCAGTCCTGCCCCCAGTAGTCCAAGTCCTGGCGACACTGTCGCGGCATCAAATAATGCCTCTAATGCAACTGCCGACTTGATTACAGCTAGCCCAGCAGCAGCAGCAGCAGCAGCCAGCAGCCCGGAAGTGACGCCTGCTGCAGTGATGGAGGGCATTCCTTACTCCAATGGCGTTGCAGCCGGACCACTAGCTGTTGGTAACACCACCGGAAATAATACCTCTGCAGCCATTCCAATACCAGCACTGATCAGCAGCAGTGAGTCACAGCCGCTTTTCACCGGGAGCCTTACCCTAAGGGACCTCGCAGCAGGGTCAAACACCACCAACACAACTACTGCGCCTGGTCCAGCTTCAGTACTACCTATGCGAAGCAGTCAGACTGCTGCCAGGACGATCTCTCCAAATGGTACAGTGGAGATGGGGGTCATGACGTTACCAGCTTTAGCCTCTGAAGCTGTAAACGGCACCAATGCGACACTGCTGCCCACTCCGCCAGCACAAGGACTAACTGGTAGCCCCGTACCAACGCCGTTGAACGGCACGATGGCAGCTTTAATGGGCGCCATGACTGTACCAGGTTTGGCATCGCAAGATGCTAGCAGCACTGTTCCGGGGCAAGCCGCAGTGGGGCCTAGCAGTGCCAGCGGTCCTCTTGCAGCAGCACCAGCGTACAGGCCTGCAGCTCCTGACCCTGCTAAGATTCAAATCTTACGGGGAACCTTCTCCTGCTTGGAGTAGTAGTGGGTTTAGGTTTAGGGTGTGGGGCTCTTCTACTGCTAGGATTCAAATTCCAAGGGGTACTGCTGGGAGAGGTAGTCGGTAAATTCTCCATGAAATGCCAGCAGATTTGGGCCCCAGGGTGAGCTGGCTGACCCAGATAGCTGGCCTGCTCTCTGAGCATACACTCAGAGCTGTCTCTTTAAATTCCATTCATTTAACACTTATGTGGTCCTCATTGGTGCCCAGGCAGCAGTGGTTTTGGCAAGTAATGATTGAGCACAGGAAGCTGTTGCAGGATGGAAGCGCACACTGAAACAATTCGGATCATGCGGTGACTTTGGGGTACTAGTAAGCGGTCTAATCAGCTTCTGGGACCTTGATGGACACTAAACTGGCTTGGTCAAGGTCAAAAACTGCTTGCAGGTTTTGAAGGCTGGAGCAGGATGGGCATTTCAACTGTTTTGGGGATCACTACAAGTTACACAGAAAGGTGCCTTAGCAGCAAGTGAAGCTGCTGCAGCAACCCCAGGGCTGTGTTTGTGTAATGCTGCTAGGGTTTGCTAGTGCGCATTGCAATGGTGCGGATAGTACCTTGAGCCCTGACATGTCACTGCTTGGGAACCGAATGGTAGTGGCCGGCCTACCGGTATCTTTCTTGGGTAAGGGCCCACTCCCTTAACGTATGCAAGAAGGGATTTCCCCCTTTCTCTGCGTAGTTCCCTCTCTCTCTCTCATATCACTGCTTGTTTGATGTCTTGCGTCCAGAAACTCTTGGGGGTTGCCAAATTTCCTCTGCATCGACACATGGTTTCAGACGCATTGCACAGTTTTCATCAGGAGCTTGGTCAGGCCCGACCAGCTGCTATGGGGTACGACAGGTCCAGCACTGATCAGGTGCAGCATCAGTGAGTCCTGATTTGATGGGGAGACATTGAGTCATGTGCTCATGCAGAGTGCAGAATTGAGGCGGTGCATGTTGAAGGGATTATGTACAAGCTTCCTGTACAGGCGGGAGAGAATTCTTGTGGACCGGGGTTATGCATGCAGTTAAACAGTGGGTTAAACTGTCTTATCAATGCTGGTAGTGGTAGTTCTCTCATGTCCTTTGTGTATGTGTCTACTTGCTTTGCATATACCTGTTTGTTGGCATGTTGCAGTAGCCTGGCATTAGTCTTTCTTGGGTGGCATTGCTATTCTCAGTGTCAAAGGCACAATATGGCTTTTCTCCTTGAATATGTGATAGTGTGCATACATGCCATGTTGTAGTGTATGTTTCCGTGCTACATGCATGTATCATTGTGCTGGGCCATGCCATGTTTGCAAGTTGAGTTCAGCTCTGTATGCATGGACAGGATGCCACTGCTTAAGCCAGTGCCATCTTTCCTTCCTTGAATCTCAGGGTTGGTCTGTTTAGTAGTTTTAACCTACCCCTTGCAGCTGCTGTACATGAGTAGCATTGCTCGTTGTTCTGTTGTTTGTTAGGGGATCCCTCAATATTGACTGCAAATCTTCATGAACTTGCAAGGCCGTGACCTCAGGCTCAAAGTCCCACAAAGTATCTAGCTTGCTGCTGGTTCCAGGTTCAGGAGCCAGCCAGACTGCAGCAGCTTGTCTACCAGGTGCAGCTCTTGGCAGGGTTAATGTTGCATTACTGGTCAATGTGCATGTGGTGTGGAGACCTGCAAACAAACCATGCAATTAGAGGCCACTAGAGGCCAGCAGCACCCAGGGAGCCAGCAGCCTTACTGGTAGCACCAGTGGAGGAGAAGAACAGGAACATGACAGTAGAATGGAGCAGTTTTTGGCAGCAGGAGGCAGCAGCCAACAGCAATTAATAGCAGACAGCAATGAACAAGGGGAGCACTTAGTGGCACAGGTTGGGCATGGCAACTGCTTACTGGAATCAATCATACATGCGAGGCACTGAAGGATACTGCAGCGGGAGTTGTCAGTGCTCCATCAAGCAAGAAGACAAAGCAGCAGTATCATTGTGGGAGAGTTTTCCCCAGCATATTGTGGCAGTAGCATCATTGAAGATAGCATGCGGACGGGAAACGTGAATGCATGCCAAGGGCATAAACAATCTGCTTGTGCACCCAATTTGTGTTGCTGCAGTTGCTGGTAGCATGGAGCAATTAGCAGCCGCTGCTCTGGCCGCATCTATCTTTGACTTTAGTTTTGTATGACAGTAGCCCTGATGCCATAGGACTCACTAGTTACCTACTTTGAGCCACCTCGCCTCAATAAAACTTCCTTTTGCAAGGTGTTCGGCGTGGCTGGCGCATATTACCAGCGGACACACGGCAAATACGCATACAAGCCTGGGTGCTGCAGTCCAGAGTGGCTTATAACTGATATTCGGGATGAATTTCCATGGAAAACTCTTATTGTAATGGTATGCTTGCCTTATTGAAGCACCAGGGCCGAATCAACGGCTGCTTTTTTATGCGTGTGCGTGTTATTAACCTCCATGTCTGGTGACCGCAGTTGAGTAGCACTGCTCTGTGCCGAATGCAATGCTCTCGCCTCCCACATCCTGCTGGATCAGCTCCTTCAGATCCCGTCACCATCCCAACTGCTGCCCTCTTCAACCGTGGATCCACACGAGCTGTCAGCGTCGCAGCACAGTCGCATCTAGGACGTCTAGAGGCCCCACGCCTGGCGAGCTCCAACATTACGACTTGATGTACTGACGGAATGACTCTCGGCCTGCTTACAGGTGTTGCTGCTGTGTCATGGGGGTGAGATAAGGATTATGTGTAGCTTTGGCCTTATTTGCTTTGCATTTGCTTTGTTTACATCTGCTTCCTCAGCCAACTCGTATACCTAGCGGGGCCAGCGCTTTTACATACGACAGCACCTGAGGTATTGACCTGGATGTAAGGCAGTTGTTCTACCAAGCGCACTGGTGCACTAGCATCACTAGCCATCAGTGTACAAATTGGGGTCCCCATCCTACGTAGGAAATCCTACGCTGGTTCTCAAATCAGCGTAGGACGCAATCCTACGTGGGCCCTGGGAAACCGGGTTGGCCTGCCGATTCTTGAATCGGCAGTGCCTAGGGGGAGCGTTTCCGTCGTCATTTGTCCTAGCAAATCCAGACCCAGGAACAGGGTTCTAGCCGCGTCACGGGTGAGTCACGGCCTCGTCACGTCTCCTGCAGCCCTTCTTTGCGCTTACATATAGAGGAACATGCTCACGCCAGCGGTACTCGTGGAGCCTCCAACTTCACGTGTGGACATAACAAGATGGCCAAGCGTGACCACCTGAGCAACATCACTACGTCGGCCACATGCTGGGGAAAAACGTGGTGTCAACTGGAGCAAGGCGCAACCCGGTGATCACGACGGAGGACTGCTACGCCAGCAAGAGCACTATCATCCCGTCCTCAAGCTGATGCCGCCAACTGACCCAGCCAACAACAACTGCAAATGAAGCCATCGACTCCTTCGAGTCACTCAGGTCGACCTCCGACGCTCCATTCCAGACGTTCGCCAAGCAAGCTCAACCCCTGCCGGATGCCCCAGATGCCAACCCCGATGTTTAAGTAAGACATGCTGCAGAAGCCACGTTTTAGGCGTGCCTTGCAACCTCCATGCCCTATGGCAGCTTGGGTATTTTGCTCGCCAACCCCAATCTCAAGCTACCCAACACCCACATGCCCAACCCCATGCAGCTCAACAACCCAACCCAAGACCCTGAAGAATCTGACATCCAGCTTCCCAAGCTGCCCAACCCCAACCTGCTCAACAATGAAACCAATCAACCCCAAGACCTAGTAAAGAATCTGACATCCAAGTTTCCCAAGTGCCCAACCCCAACCTGCTCAACAAACCAACCATAAGAGCCTGAAGAATCTGACATCCAACTACCCAACACCCACCTGCCCGACCCCAAGCTGCTCAACAACCCAACCCCAAGACCATGAAGAATCTGACATCCAAGCTTCCCAATCTGCCCAACCCCAACCTGCTCAAACAAAAACAAACAAAAATTTAAGGTGCGGCAACCGCAAAGGGCTCAACAAACCAATCAACCCCAAGACCCTGTAAAGAATCTGACATCCAAGTTTCCCAAGTGCCCAACCCCACGCTGCTCAACAAACCAACCATAAGACTCCCTGAAGAATCTGACATCCAAGCTTCCCAAGCTGCCCAACCCCAACCTGCTCAACAAACCAATCAACCCCAAGACCCTGTAAAAAATCTGACACCCAAGCTTCCCAAGTGCCCAACCCCAAGCTGCTCAACAAACCAACCATAAGACCCTGAAGAATCTGACATCCAAGTTTCCCAAGCTGCTCAACAAAGGAACCCTCTGAAGACCCAGAAGAATCTGACATCCAAGTTTCCCAAGCCGCCCAACCCCATGCTGCTCAAAAAACCAACCCCAGGACCCTGAAGATATTAACTTCCAAGTTTCAATGCCAAGCTGCCCAATCCCAAGCTGCTCAAAAAGGAACCCAAGAGCCTGAAGAATCCATCCAAGCTGCCGAACCCTGGCAAGCTGCGCAACAAAACAAACAAACGTATGTATTTTAGCGTCTGGGTGCCAGACCATAAGTCGAAACGACTCATCGGACGGCCTTGCGGCGATTTGGACTTCGCACGACTGCATAGGGGGCCAGCTTTGTCCACCAACAAGTTCGTGAGAGACCGCCACACAAACCCTCCGCAATGTGTTCACCGCACCGAACATGCATGCTCCTTGCATATGCAACCGCACATTTCACCGGTTCCTTTGCAATCAGTGTGCAACGGGATTTCACCACGCCAACGACCTAGCTCCGAAGGCAGGCGGGTACCCGGGGCGTAGGATTCCCATGTTGGCCCGCTAGTCACTCTGAGGTCACTCAGCTGTAAGGATCCTCCAGCCTAAAGATTCTGGGTTCAGGACCAGAACCACAATAAGGGTTTTCAAGACACCAGAATCAGGGACTTCTTGAAAATTTTCCAGCCCAGGGCTGAAATTTGGCATGGGACCGCTTGGGACAGCGTGGGAATCCCACGCACGCCCTCAAAAGTGCGTAGGATCAATCCCACGCACCTCCCAGTTTTCAGCGTAGGAATCCTACACGAGCCTTCCATCCTACGCAGTATCCTACGCACTTTTTGGCGTCCTACGTAGTACCTACGTAGGATTTTGTACACTGCTAGCCATAGTAGCACCAGTCTCAGTTGAGTGCCACTAGGTGACGGTAGTGCCATCAATTCCCGGCCATCCTTACACGTCGGAAAGGGGGTCCCTTACACATGCTTTGGCAGTTTTCTCTGCCTAAAAAGCGGGAGTTTGCTGCTAGCCGATGATACAAAGGCGTATTGTGCAGGGAGCGACGAAAAACGTTGCATCGCTGTCCGTTCGAGCCAAGCCCTTGAACTGCTTTCCAGACGAAACTCTAGACCGGCTCAGAGGTTAGCACGCCTATAATCAGAGGTACCAACGGCATTGCGGGAGTGTGGAGCCCTACGGCCTGAGTGGGAATTCGCTGTCTCGCATCACGCAGTAGGTACGGAATATGTACCGTCCTGAAGCCGGTTCCAGGTTCCGGTTCCAGGGCAAAATGTGCTCAGTTCCGCGGTTCCAGCGATGCCAAACATGTCAGTTCCTGGTTCCAGCCCTGGGCCACCCTCTGGCCAACATGTCACATGCTGGTTCCAGCAAGTTTATTACAAAGTGTAGAGTGCTCAACTGAGTGCAAGAATAGCATTTTCCATTGTACAATTGGTTGTAATAAGTACAAATCATCGCTGGCTTCTGGGGCTGTTGCTCCCCCCTGGACCCCCGCCTCCTGCTTGGGTCCATGCTGCGCATCGACATGGCATGGTCTCCCCCAGAAAAGTTTGGTTCCAGAGGCCTTGTTCAAGTCTAGTTCTGGTTCCAGAGGAGGTTGTGGAACCGGCTTCAGGACGTTAAATATGCCAGGGCAGTGTATCACGCATGCACTCAACAAGATTTTCCTGCACTTCACTTGTGGACGTTTCCTTACCTTCTGACGCTGCTTGTCAAAACAGCCCGCGCCTAAAGCATCTCAAAAGGTGGTGTAACACTGCTTGGCCCAGAGGGCTGTGCAGTGGCCTCTCTTAACAAAGTGCCGGATGTAGCCGGGCCTTGTCCTGACTCATATTCCTGCTGCCGCAGGTACGGTCCCGGAGTACATATTCCACATATTCTCCAGCGCTCATGGCCCATCCACAAGCCCCCACTACTGCACAGCAGGTGTACAATGAACTCACATCCTGTGATGGGTCCAGGGTTCGAAACCTTATGGCTACCTTGCCCATCGACATGCGGGTTCAGGGTCCATGGATTACATTACATGGCGGCTACCTCGACTGTCGTTTTGATCTGCATGTTCGGCCGGCAAAGAAGGGCGGCAGCAACCAAGCAAGCATAACATTGCAGGGAGGCGCCCGCTCCGGTGACACAGACCACGGGACTAACCTAGGCAGCTTCGAGTTCACAGCTGTGTATGCACGGGAGCGGAATCTGGGCAACTTTACCAAAGGGATGCCTAACGGAGAGGCCAACACCATATTTGCTGCGCTTGACGACCCCTGGAACTTCCAGTTTGGTCTCGATCGTGGCCCAGGTGGAATTCAAAACATAATGAACGATCCTTACCCTAAAATGTACACCTTGCCGTTCCCTGGACCTAATGACACCAAGCCCAGCACATGCATCATGCTGACAGGGAACCTATTCCACACTACTTTCTGTTGGAAGGTCGTCAAAGTACGCCCAGGCTGCACAACGCTTGCAGTAGCACACGTGGATGCCCTTGGCTCCAGCTATAAGAGGTTCCACAAGATGGTGAAGGATTTTGCCCAGCTGGAAGTAATGGACTTTCAGACTGGGCAGATAGTCAGGAATAGACGGCAGCTGGGGCCCTATTAACTACTTCAAAACACTGAAGTTGAGGGAGCGGAGCGGGGAGAAAACCGGTGGGAGCTGCATGGTCATCGGGGTGTGGGACGCTGGGAATGCGCCTGGGACTGGGTCCTGGCACTTGTATGCGCAGGTGCGCAGGACACGTAAAAACAAGGAACAGGACGTGGTACGGACGGAAGTGCTCGTAATGTAGTTGTCACTCTGTGCTAAGTGGAGGTAGTCAATGCTGTCAGCAAAGCTGCAGTTGCAGCTTGAGCAGCTACTGTCGCAGTTCGCCTGGGTTAATAAGGGCATCCACTACCCAGCAGTACTGGCCGGCATGCACTGCGGTCAGGTGATGGGATTGGACGGGGTAAATGTAATCCAGGGGTTACCAGTCTATGCCGCGGAGTAGAGTGGTGATTCACATGGACCCAGGTGCTGCTGGGGCCCTGCTAGTTGCTAGTATACCGGGTCAGTGGTACATGAGACACTCATAGCACCATGTGGGACAGCATGGGGAGCTCGGGACAAGAGAGAGTTATTTGACCGTGTATTCTTCTCCAGTGTGGGATTGTGGGAAGGGTTCCTTGGTGTGAAGATTACACGGAGCTGTTGGGTAAAGAGACGGGTAGAGCTAGGGCAAGCTCATTCAATGCATAAGTGTTCAAGAAGTGTTTTGGATGCCGCTGAGAAAGGGTGCTGATGGGTCTAATTACTTGCACTAATTTGCTAATTACTAATAAATATGTCATAATCGTTATGCCTTGTGATGAGACACATGGTGCGTGCTTCTCATATAGCATGCGAGTGATGTTTTTTGGCTGCCTAAGTGCACTATCAGCGATAGAGGTGTTCATGTGCAGGAGGTTTCTATGATTTGTGTTTGAGAGTCTTTTATTGGGGATATATCTGTGTTTGACAACTTACAAACCGGGGCAGTCAGATGGGCATCAGACGGAGCAATGCGGCAAGCAAAATGTGGAGCAAGTGATGCATTACATGTGTATGCAAGAGCCACAGGCATGGGTCCAGCATGTTTTGGATCAGGGTATCCCAAACATGTATGCCTATGAGAGTATCAATGCCAGTTGTAAGCAGGCCAGCACAGGGTTTAGTCCTGCACAGCTGATGTTTTGGCATCAATAATCTAGGTTTTTGTTGCATTGGATCAGGGGAGCTACCGCATGGAGTTCCTGCTGTCCCTGACATGGTGCGGGCTGCAATGAAGTTGAGAGAGAGAGAGAGAGAGAGAGAGAACTACGCAGAGAAGGGGGGAATCCCTTCTGCATATGTTAAGGGAGGGGCCCTTACCTACTTAGTATAGATAGGCCCACTACCATTTGGAGCCCAGAACACTTAGGTGCAATGAAGTTGAATGTGGGCAAAGCCTGAGCCCAGCTTACCCAGCAGGCTCAGCCATGGCCTGAGAAGTCTGCTGATGGCAAGAAGCACAGGATTTGGTCTTTTAAGAGGGGGGACTTGGTTCCTTTTAGCACTCAACACATCAACTTGGCAGTAGCTGTTTGGAGGAAGTTGAATCAGCAGTGGATTGGGTCATAATTCATGTGTACATTAGGAACGCTTGACCATTCCATTGAGCCCAAGTTGAATCAGCAATGGATGGGGTTTAGGGTTAAGGTTTAGGGCCATGCTTCGTGTATATGCAGGAACTTTGAGCATGCCGTTGGAGCCCACTCAAGTTGTATCAGCAATGGATGGGGTTTAGGGTTAGGGTTTAGGGCCATGCTTCATGTATATGCAGGAACTTTTGAGCATGCCATTGGAGCCTAATTTGTATTTGCACTGGATTGTGTTTAGGGTTTAGGGCCATGCTTCGTGTATATGCAGGAACTTTGAGCATGCCGTTGGAGCCTAAGTTGAATCAGCAATGGATTGGGTTTTAATTTAGGGTTTAGGGTCATACATCATGTATACACAGGAACTCTTGACATGCTGTTGGAGACTAAACCCTAAACTAGCAGCCTTGGCTAGAGCACAGGCTAAGGAGAAGCGTTTGGAGGAGAAAAATGCACGGCTAGCAGCAGCAAGGGAGCCAGGAGGAGTGGAAGAAGGGGACAGTGACGGGACAGAGGATGAGGGCAGTGAGGGAAGTGAGGACGGTCAGGAAGATGAGGAGGTGTGAACCAGCTACTCCCTCCTAGCTCCGTCAGTAATCTTATCCTATGTACCGTAGGTCTTTACTGGTTTACAGGGGACGGAAGTACAGTTTCAGGGTTTTGCCAGTCCTAGGTGCAGTGAAAGGAAAGTGGATTCACTGCCAGCCGGCAAGGTATCAGCTTAGGGACTTAAGTTTGAGGGTTCAGTGTTTTGCTTCAAACCTTCATGGCTAGTCAGCTGTTCAATGCTGTGTTTGCTTATATAGCTTAGGCTTTGGTTATGCTTAGGGTCAGGCATGGCTCTGCTTTGTAAAAGGAAGTATTATTGATTCGAGGTCTGCTTTGTGTCTCTGCTAGCCCAAGGTTGTATTGGGGTTGGGTGAGGTGTACTCCAGTATGGTATGGTTTTCTATGCAGTGACATTGACAGGCTTAACGACAGTGTTGCATTCACGGATACTACGCCAGCATGGGTGTATGTGCTCTTGTTTGTTTCTGCCCCTGTTCAGTTAAGGTTTAGGGTTTAAGGTGTAGCTGCGACCAACTTGTGTCAGGGTATGAAGCATAGCTGGGCCATGTTCCATCCTTATCATGTTCCATGGGGTGTAGTTAGGCTGTCCCTGAGCTGGGTCTTGTTCCTCTGTTCCCGTGTTCCATGGGGTGTGGCAACCTTGGATGTTTGTTTGTTTGTTTACAGCTGAGGCTTGCTCCGGTGTTCCTGGGGTGTAGTTTGGCTTTAGCAGACCTAAGGCTTGTTCCTTTGTTACCATGCTTCTTGGGGTGTAGCGTTAAGTTGAGCAGAGCTGGGTCTTGTTCTTTCGTTCCCTCGTTCACCTGACCTGCTCAATGTGTAAGTTATGACGACTGCATGGCCAACCTCGACCCTGTTCCTTTGTGCCTTGAACCTCCTAGTTTCTTTGACAAACTTTAGAAGCCATCACCAGTCTAGGCAGCGAACCCGGATAAAGAGCTCCTTCTTCGTTTTGATTGTGTACTTCCATGTACTGCAGGGCTAGGTGAGCAGCAGCTCGGTGATGATTGCACATGTCCGGTCGCCAGGGTCTTTACCATTTCTGGATGGACTGCAATGAGGCCGTTGTCTGGCTTGATGTACCTTTTGGGTGATACAAAGCTCTGGGTGCTGGGTGGCTTGCTCGACTGAACTCGCCATGCAGCCTGCGGAAGAGGTGCTAAAGACGAAAGACGGAGTCACTCTATCATATACAAAGCGCGGACGGATCGATGCACCTGTCATCGTGCTGCTCCATGGCTGGAGTGGCAGCAAGGAGTTCTTTTGTCGCAACGTAGATGCCCTTAGCGAGAAGTTCCAGGTAAAGCAGGTTCACCCATAGTGCGATATCGATCTTGTACAGGACTCCTATACCATGCCGAGTAGGTGCGTGCTAACAGCTCCCCCGGCATGTCTAAGCTGCTCGACCTTACGCAGGTATACTGCTTGGATCAGCGCTTCCATGGGAGATCAGACTCCCCAAGCTATGGCTTCCATGTAGCACGCCTAGCAGCAGACCTGCATGAGTTCCTGGAGCAGTTGAACCTGTCCGATGTAACAGTTGTTGGAACGTCTATGGGGTGTGCGGTCATCTGGAGCTGCTATGAGCTGTTTGGGGCAGACAGACTAAGCAAGGTATGACAACTAGTATGTCGTCTAGTCTGCAGCAATAAGACATGACACGTGTGGCATAAGGGACACCATTTATGTAGCCGTGCATGGTAAACACGGGTGATGTCAAGTTGTATCAGCAGCTGCCATCCCAGTGGCAATGCAGCTTCTCGCTAGTTCGTTGAAGCCCACTGCAAAGCTAGCTTCCAAGTCTGCACTGCTAGCTTTTAACCTGTGGCGGCTCAGCTAGGAGACTTCTCATAGGGTTGGGATGGTGGTCTCAGCTATATGTTCATTACTTTGTATGCGCCGTGCCAGCCTGTCATGAACCCTGTGTTTGTCGTCTAGCCTGCATCCCTGCGTTTTACCTGTGCAACCTCCAAGTCTGCACTGCTTGCATGTCCATACTACATGGGGTGCGAATGTCTCAGGAAGATAAGGTCACCCGGCATTAGAGCTGGTGCTGCTGTGGCTGCGTGTATGCCTACTGTTTGTCTTTTCTGCTGCAGCAGCTGCTTTTTTTAAGTGGCGCATTGTGACGGGGTCCCACCTGAGTGAGTACCTCTGTTTATCTCTCTTTAAAAAAAAACATTTACCCAAAAAAATATTAAATAATAAAAAATAAATAAAAATAATAAGATAAAAAAGTTTAAGGGACAGCATGAGGCGCAAGGCCTAGGCAATGTTGCCTACCACATCCTATGTAATCTTGGCCACAATGATGCTGCAGCAGCTGCTGCTGCTGCTGTTTTTGGTAATAGCTTGAGATATAGGGCCTATGGCACTTTTGCTATGGCATATGACCAAATGGTATACATTATCTGCTGCTGGTCTGCTGCTTTTGCCTGCAGGCTGTGTTTGTAGATCAAGCTCCTCTGCAAAACCGCACCCCAGATTGGAACCTAGGCTCCAAGGGCTGTTACGATGCTACAACCCTTGCTCAGCTGCAGCATACATTGATGACTAACTTAGAAGCAGTAGCAGAAGGAAATGCCTCTGGCTGTTTAAGCCTCCCTGTACCACAAGGGGTGCTACAGGTCCTGCATGATGAGACCATGAGGTGTAAACCAGAAGCATTGGCAGCCCTTATGGCAGACCACACACAGCTAGATTGGCGGCCGCTGCTGCCAGAGGTTAAGATACCGTGTTTGAATTGCGTGGGGGGAACTAGTGGGGTGTTTCCTGTGGAGGGGTGTTTGGAGGTGGGGAGGTTGGTGCCTGATTGTTGTAGTGTGGTGTTTAAGAGGGCGAACCATTGGCTGTACCTTGAGCAGCCTGAGGAGTTTAATGGGCTTTTGGCGGACTTTGTGTTGAAGGGGAATGTTGGCAGGGACAGGATGTCGGAGGTGGAGTAAAGGGCACCCCATATTAAGGGTGAGTGATGAAGGAGTTTGGCATTGGATGTGAGTCCGCAATGGTATTTCAACATAGTATTGGCTGGGTGTTTACTGAGGTGTAGGAGGCACTGGTGAGCCCAGCCTGGGGTATGTCTCTGGCTGTTTAACCTGCCTGCCAATGCTCTGTGGGTGGATGCAAGATGAAGAATAACATGAGTGAGAAGAGTATGGCGTGTTCCAACTGTTGGTGAGATGATGTGCTGAAGATGTCTGCTTGGAGTGCTGTCAAGGTGGAGTGCATGCATCTTGCCGGCGCCTGGAGGAGTGATATAGGTATTGACTCAATACCTAGTATGCTGATCAGGGAGAGGTCAATGAGCGGCTGATTGCCTCAGTGCCATGGTGACTGATCATGGAGGCCCTGAATTTCAGTTAGAATCATCAAGTTCACCTTCGTATTCATGCCCTCGGAATCCGCGCTCTTGGAGTGCCTAGTCAGACGAGAGAAGCCTCTCGCCAAGCAGCGTGACAACTTGCTCGCTCTCAGGCTAGGTGTCCTAGTTTGTCAATGCTTCCAAGTTGTAAGCTCGCGCTGTCCACAAATTGCGGTACTCAGCGTGAAGGAGCAAGCGCGCGAATTCAGGCAGCACGGGAAGCTTTGATAGGCAGTCCATCGTACCACTTTCTCTTACTTGAGCTGCGTCTGCCTGAACCAAGCTGAAACATGGGAGCTATGCTTGCCCTGGCAGTGCTTCTGCTTGCCGGCGCAGTTCCCGAAGGTTGCGCATGGACCGTCCTCCAGAACGGGCGGCCTACCAGATATCTCAACGGGACTGATGTTGCATCGTACAGCAACGTAAGTATGAAATGCTAAAGCGTTTCCTCGTGCGCGTCTTTTATAGCCTCAGTCAGTTGTCCGATGTGCTTGTTCCCGATCTCACTTCCTCGTCATCAGAGCTGGAGCCATTCTAAGCCTATGTCCCATCGCTAGCAGCACGAAATTCCTGCATCGAAGTACGCTTTTGCGGTTTTGCAGGCCTTGGATGCCGGAGTCAACTCCCAGTACCTCGCCTGCACCAGCAGCCAGGTAAGTGTAGTAGCAGATACCCGGGTCTCCCCGTCCCCATATGTTCTCCCTAGCCCCATGGAAGTACCGGGATCGAAATAGCAGGATGATCGGATTAGCAGGACCTCTCGCTTACAAGGAAGCAGAAGCTGTCAATGGCCAGATCGCCCAGCATTTCCTGCATCCTTGTGCCAGCAGTACTCCACTTACTTGTGCCTCATTACCTTTTACATTTCGTAATATGCCATAGCGAAAAGTACCAAGTGGTTTTGTCTCATGTTGGGTCATGCTGATGTGGTTAGGGGAGCCCCACAATCCTTTAGAAGGGGGGGGGGGGGATGCGGGGTTTGGCGGGCCCCCCACCCCCCCTCAGTTTTAGGGGTTTGTCACTAGTGACACAGGCCCAAAACGCCCTCCAGACCCCCCTCCCCCCTTTGATTTAGGCCCAGCGTCCCCCCCCCCTAAAGGATTGTGGGGCTCCCCTTAGGCCCCCTGGGAACTCCAGGTAATGTCTGCAACATACATCATTCACTTTTTATGTTAGATATATCATACATACATACATGACACACTGAGTCACCCAAGGGCCCATGCAAACCCTACAACAAGCCTCGGTCTGGTTAATCTCTTCAGGAATAGGCCTTTTACAAACGCTTTTACACGTATGCCCTGCCCCTATCTTGTGTGAACCCGCCCTTTTCAACTTCATACAACCCACTTTGGCTTGTGATGTATGGCATTCAAAATTGAATACAATTGCGTAGTCCAAACAGCTATTCTAAAGTGCAGTACAAAAGCACCTAAAACCCTCTATCTTCTGTCTGCTTCAGGGTCTGACCCAGTTCTCATCCGAAGGGACAACAGTACCTCTGGACGAGAATTTCATAGATGGTTTCGGAACCAGCTACAAGTTCAGGGGCCTTGTGCGTTTTGGCTCCATCTCCGACCACCTGGCTGCAAATGCCAATGTCACTGGCGCACGCCTCAACCTCACACTCAACAACCCTGGTGCCTCTGATGCCACAATCGAGGTGAGTGGGCACCCATGCATCAACCACCCCCTAAACCACACCAGCTAAACCCTGCCCTAGTATCCTTCCCTTCAACCCTTTGTTCATGTCGCCCATTGCAGCTTTGTACAACAGCAGCCGGGCCATGGGTAGCTGCACAAGCTTTTACCGCAACCCTAAACCCTCCCCTAACCCCCTGCTTCTAAAACCCTGAACCCTGACGCTAAACCCTATGTTCCTGGTGGTTGTTGCAGGTTTGCACAGAACCAGCAGCATGGGTTGCTACCAAGGCATCGGGCACCTGAGCCCTCCCCCTAAAACCTCTGCTCCTAAAGCCGGCCTCGAAACCCTGCCCCTAAGCCCTATGTTTTTGCTGTCTGTTATAGGTTTGCACAGCACCAGCAGCATGGGTTGCTACCAAGGCATCGGGCACCTGAGCCCTCCCCCTAAAAACTCTGCTCCTAAAGCCGGCCTCGAAACCCTGCCCCTAAGCCCTATGTTTTTGCTGTCTGTTATAGGTTTGCACAGCACCAGCAGCATGGGTGGGCACCAAAGGATTAGACACCTCTTTAGATCTACAGCTGGGCTGGACTAACACTGGGGTGGCCACCAGCGGGTGAGTAGGGTATACTTAGGGTTTAGGGTTTAGGGTGCAGGGCTTAGAATCAGGGTTTAGGGTTTAAGAATTAGGGTTTAGGTTTTAGTAGCTGCAATTGCTCTATTTGTTGAATTTTGCAGTATGC